>CM055899.1:32875317-32987817 GCA_029582155.1 Panopea generosa
GGGGGGGGGGAGGGGTTGAAACTTGGCTGATTATTTTAACAAATTAATAAATGGGGTTGGAATGAGTTGAAACTAGGGAAGGTAACAAAATTGAAATTGGGCAGTGTAATCGCATTTAATCATTTAAAGTATTTCATGAAAAACACAAAGGGAAAAATATGACAGGGTGGGTGGGGGTGTAGTAGGAGGGGTAGAGGGTAGGGATATAAAGTGGTAGGGGTAGAAAATTTAAAATAAATGCTGAGTTGGGTAAGAGGGGGCAAAAAATGTTGTTTAATTAAAAAGATATATTTTCAAAAAATAGAATAAATAAATTGGACAAAATATTTCATTTCAAAATTTAAAAAAGAAAATTAAAAAAAGATGTAGGGGGTGGAGTGAGGGAAGGGCTTGAGCCAAAATTCCTTGATGAAGGGGGAGGGGATGGCTTACGCAAGTACCAATGGACCAATATGAATAAGATTTTGAATCCAAAAGTTGTAATGTTCTATATGATAATATATAACTGCAAGCAATGCACACTTGTGAACAACTTGCACCAAAACTTTAATGCAAAGTTCAAGACAAAATATGACCTTTTCACCCCGCAATATGATCTTTGTTTTGAATTTAAGAGTGTGATATGTTACATACTGCCTCAGAATATAAGGATGCCAAGTACTCTGCATACAACTACAAGCTTTGGACACTAATGAACCACTTGCACTAAAACTTTAACGCAGGTGGGACGTAAGTGCCAACGCCGGAAAGCATACCAAAAAATTCCATTATTCATAGAATAGCTGAGTTAATAAAATTGACATATAGGGGGGAAAAAACCCTGTAACCATTGAAGCACTTTCCTGCCTTCATATTCCTTTCTTCGTCCATTTCTACATCATACTTTCTTCTGGAGAGAATCTAGTACTGTGGTTAGTAAACAAGACATACAGGAATAGAAACCTGTGACACATACCTCCATAATCTTGACGATGGTGTCTTGGGGTCTTCTTTCTACTTCTTCATTAGCAACGTCTTCTTAACCATCAATGATGTAATCTTCACTATCACCAATGTCTTCTTCACTATCAATGATGTATTCCTTCACTATCACCAACATCTTATTCACCATCGATGATTTATTTCTTCACTACCATCAACATCTTCACTATTGATGATTTATTTCTTCACTATCACTAGCGCCTTTTTTACTATCAATGATGTAGTCTTCACTATCACCAACATCTTCTTCACCATCGATGATTTATTTCTTCACTATCATCAACATCTTCACTATTGATGATTTATTTCTTCACTATCACCAGCGTCTTTTTTACTATCAATGATGTAGTCTTCACTATCACCAACGCCTTCTTCACTATCAATGATGTCTTCACTATCACCAACATCTTCACTATCAATGATGTATTCCTTCACTACCACCAACGCCTTCTTCACTATCAATGAATATTCCTTCACTATCACCAACATCTTTTTCACTATCGATGACTTCACTATCACGTCTTCTTCACTATCAATGATGTAGTCTTCACTATCAATGTCTTCTTCACTATCAATGATGTATTCCTTCACTTTCACCAGCATCTTCTTCGTTATCAATGATGTATTCCTTCACTATCACCAATGCCTTCTTCACTATTGATGATGTATCCCTCCACTATCACCAGCATCTTCTAGAAGGCAGAATAACAAATGTGAATGATAAGCAGGGCTGGAAAATTCCATAAAGTAATATTTAAGATACTGACCTTGACATTTCTTTGATTGTAAACATTAAATAACAAATGCTGGAAAGGGAGGATGAGTAGTTTTTATAGAAATATCAAGCCCTGATAAGCAACAGTTTTAGTTTAACCTAAATCAGAAGCGTTACTGATACCCCGGTGTCGTCTCCATTGACAACGACATAAAGTCACTGGATCCAATACATCATGATCAACAATAGTTTTGCATTGAATTTATTCTATGTATTACCATATAATGCAAATAACTCAATATCATATTAACTGAATATGTGTGTATATAAACTTGTACATGTATGTGTATGTCTACAAGAAATTATGCATAGAATTATCTTCAAAGTAACTCAAAGTCATAGCTTATAGTGTCATGCAAAACAATAATGTATAATAATATAAGAAAATTCATATGATACAGGTGTTTAAGTTAATACATGGACACAATAAATACACGGATGAGATAATGCATTCAATCGAACAAGGGGAAACAGTTGTCAACTGTTTAAAACATTCTTGAACAGAACTAAGGAAAATGTGTTTTGTTTATAAAAGTAAACAGCTGAAACTCTTGACATAATGAAATTATATTGTCACCAAGCATAAACGTCTTTAAAGCCGCCAAAATAAATATTGGCGCAACATCTACAAGTCTATTCCGAGTTTCTCCTCAGAGGAACCAAGAAGAAGAAACAAGAAATGACTTACATACGGTCTTGGAAGAGGAAGTTACATTATGTTTAGTTTTACAATAATGTTACAGTAAATAAGTGCCACTGGAAAGCTACTTTCCATATTACACTCAAATAAAAAATCATGGCATGTCAGACGATTCATCGGCTTTTAACGATTAAATACACATCGAGAATCATTTGTCATCACACATGCATTGTATCTGTCGATTACAATATATACAAACTTCACTTTTATATCTACTGTTAGCTAACTATATTGTTAGAAACTTCTTAAAATCAATTATTCTGTAGCAATGTTATCCTAAATGTGCCATGAGAAATGTAAACAAATGACCGACGGGCAGGTCTATTCCCCGGAACCCTTCTTAATATTGATAGGGAAAACCCGGAACCCACGGAACCCTTCGTAACTTACTTATAATGCAACATAAATTCATAATTTTGGTACCAACTGAAAGAGTATGAAGTTGTCTTTACGTTCATAGGACAAATAATAACTTTATGATCAGAATTTTGTTTTTAAATTAGGATTAAAGTTGGGTAAATTTTCATTGAAATATTGCAGCCAAAATTCAATATTATAAAACCCGGAACCCACGGAACTCTTCGTAACTTACTTATTATGCAACATAAATTCATAATTTTGGTACCAACTGAAAGAGTATGAAGTTGTCATTACGTTCATAAGAAAAATAATAACTTTATGATTAGAATTTTGTTTTTAAATTAGGATCAAAGTTGGGTATATTTTCATTGAAATATTGCAGCGAAAATTCAATATTATAAAACCTGGAACCCACGGAACCCTTCGTAACTTACTTATTATGCAACATAAATTCATAATTTTGGTACCAACTGAAAGAGTATGAAGTTTTCTTTACGTTCATAGTAAAAAAATAACTTTATGATCAGAATTTTGTTTTTAACTTAGGATCAAAGCTCGATATATTTTCATTAAAACATTGCAGCCAAAATTCAATATTATAAAACCCGGAACCCACGGAACCCGTATTAACTTATTTATTATGCTTTATAAATTTATAATTATCAGTTATGCATGGGGCCATCCTTAAAAAATATTTGTTTGCTGTGCTCCGCTCATTTTTTTTTATGTGGGTAGGCAAGGATATCTCTATATAATTACTTGGGGTAGGTAGTTAGTTAAACAAATTTTTTTGGCCAATATTGATTTTACATAGTCATTTTAAAGAAAAATAGAGAGAAATCATGAAAACACAAGAATTCCACGGAATGATATGTCTCGCCGTGTCCGCTTTGACCGTTAATACATACATGGAAGAGAAAAAAAATTATATTCGTACAAGAGTTATCTAACTTGGTTAATGCAGTAGGTTTAATGACTAAGAAATGGTGTAGGAAGTATTGTGTGAAGTTTCAATCAAATACATTAAGTGATTTTTGAGATATGAACTTCATGGTTAATGCACCTAAAACTTTAACCAGTATTTCTAAGTAAAACATATTTTAAAAAAAAAAAAAAATAAAAAAAAATAAATAAATAAAAATAAAAAGACTTTTTTTTTAAAATAAATTTAAAAAAAGAAAAGTACTCAGCGTCTGCATTATATTATGTAATGCAGGGTGTTAGTTGTAGCTATGACCCAAGTATGAGTGTTCTAGCACTTGTACTTATTGAGAAATAGTGTAAAAATGAAAACTTAACGTTGGAGCTAAATGCAAAATTCAGCATCAGACAAAGTCAATGGACCATGCAATGTAGGTCGTACTCAGCATCTGCAGTGTATAATGTAATGCAGGGTGTTAGTTGCAACTATGATCCAAGTATGAGTGTCCTAGCACTTGTACTTGTTGAGAAATAGTGTAAAAACGAAAACTTAACGTTGGAGGTAAATGCAAAATTCAGCATCAAACAAAGTCAATGCCCATGCAATGTAGGTCGTACTCAGCATATACAGTATATAATGTGATGCAGGGTGTTAGTTGTAACTATGATCCAAGTGTGAGTGTCCTGGCACTTGTACTTGTTGAGAAATAGTGTAAAAACAAAAACAACGTTGGAGTTAAATATAAATGTTTGACGCCGCTGCCGTCGACAGAAATGCAACACCTTAATCTCGTCTCTCCTTCGTCGCGGCGGGACAAAAAATTATATACTTTGAAAGTCAATAAAAAAAGTTCGGGTAGCGGTAATTTTGAGCGAGTAGGTAGGAGCACGGCAAACAAATTTATTTTTTAAAGACGGGCTGGGTGGTGAAAATTTCATATCGATATTTAAAGATTTTTTTCTCATTTTTTTTACTTTAACAATGGGCAAAAAATGATTAAACTATCAAAAATAATGAACCTCAGCGTAAAACTCCTCTATGTTTAAATGTCTCTGGTTTTGACTATGCCTGCTATTTTCGAGTATCTTTTTTCTAATCTTTTCTAAATACTGATTGCTTTTTTTTTTTTATATTGTATCAAGTATCATTTTTTTATTTTTAAATTGACAAAACGTCTGACAAAATATACAAGGTATTACTCAATGAACTATTGTGAATAACATGTTAAATATAGGACAATGTGATTTTCTTCTTGGAGAGGGCTGTTGCTAATGTTTTTAAAACTTGTAGCCGGACTTATTCGCACTGTATATAAACACACATGCTTTGTTATTATTCCTGTAATTGTATATAGATAGATGTAGATCCAATAAAACTACCTACTATATCGGGAAAAAAAATATCGGAAAATGAGCAGGTTTGAAGCTTAAATCGTCAAATGTAGATATCTTTCTATATCCACAAGACTGCGAATTAAAAAAAATAATTGCATGAAAGCAGAGACATATGTAATTGAGTCGCTGATAAAAGAAATACAATTTCGTTTTATGATACAAAATTCATAAAAATGGAATCTTTCTAGCCAACATCGCTAAGAATATATTTAGCATAAAGCAATGGTTAATAGATGCAGCTCCATCTATAATAACTAACAATAATTACAACAAATCCACTGGCGGCCAAAATGACACAAAATGATTATCATTATCATCAACAACAGCAGGAATAGCAACAACCCCCAGCGTAAAACTAGCATACCCCCAACACACACCGGCACAACATCAGGTTTGTCACATTACTTTGTTCGTCTAGATGGATTAACCAGCATGGGAGACGGCCGTGATAATTAATTTTTTTACCCCACCCCACTCCCGCGCTTATTGCCATGTTTAACATAGAACAATGGTTCCAGTTAACAATGTATACGACAGTTAAGTTGCAGCTCCGACGACAGTACCAACAATTATAACAACAAATCCACTGGCGATTACAGCGACAATATCATAAATAACATAAACAACAGTAGCGGTAGTAGCAACAACATCCAACCATAAAATATACTACCATCCCAACAAGCGCACACATACGCATACACAAAACATCCATGTCCTGATATTCGCAAACTTGTCGGCCTTTTCGAGTTAGGATTGCAAAAATATATAAAGAGAAACAACAATTAGAAGATCAGCTATTTCTGTATAACTGACCATTCCATATCGGGTTGGAGACCTTTTGAGGCATTTTCATTGAGAAATACGAACACTAAACATTTCCCTCCAAAATTGCACGTGATGCATAACAACTTAACTGCACGAAAAACGAATAATAGAAAATATACCGCGCTTTGTTAATTAAATTTCCATCATATTGTATTGATTTTATCAAAACAACATACACTATAATAAAAGTACAACTAAATATGAAAAAAAATGTTTACAAAACTCATAATTCAAAATACCTGTGTTCCGTCCAGGTGGCCCCTTCAAACTGATATAAAATATCACATGCCAAGGTACATGTACATTTGAGTGAATATTTTAATTACCACCGAATTATGTGAGCGAGAGGCACGTGATATTGACAACAATGGCACAGTGGTGCGTGTAATCCAGGTAAATTGTAGTCATGCACCTGTAGGCAAACTAAGCTTACATGATATATGGATTAACTTTAGCCATGGACGTCAATCACAAGAATACATGGTAGCTAGATTCATACAAGCTAATTAGCTTTTTTCTAAATCCCAATTCTAAAAATTGTTTGTCATTTATGAATTACAAATGTTATGTAATATTCTATGTACAGTTCTTGAATAAAATATTGTTTAAACCAATGCATGAATGAATGAATGAATGAATGAAGAATGGGATTTTATGGCGTACCAACACATAGTAAGTTATTTGACGCCAACACAGGAAGGAAGATTTCAGGTTCTTTCTACTTGTACAAAAACAACAAATAAATATGCAGATTTTAAAAAAATCACATCAACAAATGAATATGTAAAAAGAACCTTGAACCTTAACATCTGCAGAATTGCAGAGTTTCAACAAATTCTATCATATAACTCATTTGTTACTTCTTGCGACATGCATGAGCCACAGTGATCCTATTCTTGCCATCACTCATATGGCTCTCTGGAACCACATACGAGGTTGGTTATTTAACCACAATAATGAACATGACAAAAAAAAATGATAAAATGAACATGACACCCATCTGCAGAGATCGACAGTGATTCTATTCTTACCCAGAATCACACCACACCACACACACACTGTAGCGTAAAGTCACGTGGTTTCACTTGTCGTAAGTCAACAAATTTATCTCTCCACTTGAGCTTGGGTTATTTTTTCCCCATCGATGCAGTTTTCGTGCGTTAAAAATGGAATCGGGTTGTTTTGTGTACAACAAATTTTACATTTCAGACTCATTTAACTGACCTGTATGTCTTGTCCACACCACTTCTTCAGCACCCCATAAATATAAAAATGTGCCCAAGGAACAGTGCTCCAGAATAATTTACTTACTTAGCCATACCTCGTGAAAGTAGTTGATTTATTTTACGAAAACCACCTCCTCCCAACATCTAGAAAAAAAGAAGAAAATGCTATGTTGTCTAAAGAAAACTTCCAGTCGCAAACAAATTTGATTGAATGCCCTATATTCGTCCAGATTTCCAGATTCTTTCAAATATTTGATAATGTTTGACAAATATAATTTACAAGTTCCTTCGTAATGCTTACATATTCTTCAAGCTCTTCCATCGCCACGCTAGTGTACCCATTACAACCAACATATGTCTTATTCACGTCTAACTTCAATATTTTCTTTAACGGGCTATGTTTTGGTAAAGTGCATCTCCTCAATGCGTGTATGTTAGCTTTTGTCTCAACGATGTTTATAGCTCTGTCTTGTTCTCTACACAGTCCATGCGTTACTTTGTAGTTAATAATTTTTTTACCACCGAGTTTTCGGAATCTAAGTTTTTTGTTTGCGTTACTTTCAATTGGATAAAATATGATGTCCTTGTCTGTTTGTTGCAGCGGTTAAATGAGTACATTGAGAATATTATATGAGAAAGGGAATCATTTAAAAGAAAATGCGTCAAGGGAAGGGAAATATCAGAGTTTGTTTATCATGAGTGGTAACGGAACACGCATCCCTTTTTGAAATAAATGAAGTCAGGCGGGCCAATCGTGTTTTTAGTTTTCAAGGCAGTTAGAACTTTCTTGTGACTTTACACCCTGCTTGCGATCAGTTTCCTTTATCAATAACAAATCCATCAAATACACTCAGCAAAAATATGTGTCAGTCATTCTTTCTGTATCTTGTTTTGTATCTCAAAAAAAGTCAAAATATATGAGTGGCATTTAAAAGAGTAGTGGGTAGAGCGCACACCGTATCGCTGTTTTTTTTCACAACTACTAAGTTTCAATATATCATAAACATGGCGGTTTATACTAGGTGTTGCTGATTTGGCGGACAAAAAGACGAATCTGAAATCCATATCTACTTAAAACATTATTTGTACATGCAACTGATAGACTACAATAATGATCTGCACATTATAAAGCGAGTTTAATGCTTTAATCTCTTATGTTGAATCATTATGTATCGTTCTACATAATAAAGGCGTGTGTGTGTGTGTGTGTGTGTGTCATATTAATTGTTGTTTTTTTTGCGTTGTGTTAAATCCATGTTTAAATAACTTTTCGGCGTTGATAAACTGATAATTTGAACTAATAATTATAACTGAGCCGATTAAAACTAAATTTGTTTTTGTCTCAATTTCATCAATAAAATATGTTACTATATTCTAGCGCATTTGTCACAGATGTACATACATGCGTTTGTTTGCTGGACTCAACTCACTTTTTTTAATAAAATAAGTAAATAGAGATCTGTTTGATAAATAATGACATGATAAATAGAATACCATGCTATCAGTGCCTGATAACTTCATCAGATATAATAATAGATTTTAGACTTTCCCGCATCTATATGTTATTCTCTATATATCTTATGCCGACTATAAATAAAGAAAATGTGTATAATAACATATTTATTATCAAAGCAATACCCAGTACAGCAAACTATGTAACATATCGATACCAAGTACACAACAATTCAATACCCAATACGATTTTCGTTTTAGTCCTATTTCTCGGTCATGTCATTACACACAAATTGGCTTATTGTTCTATGTGTTTAACTAAACAAATCTGTCGATTCAGAACTTTTACAACATGGCAAAACATAAGATGACATTGAGTTAAATATGGACATGATATCCGTTTGTCAAATGATGAGGTTAACAATGCGTCTCAAACAGTGATAAGTGACTGCAGGTGCCTGTCTAAATTCCGGATGGCACATTTGACGTTTCTAAACCTTGGAACACACAATTAACCCTGAACCAACCAACATATCAAAAGAAAGGGATTGCTTGTAACTTTGGGTGGTATTTTTTCTTTTTGAAATTTTAAAAAATGAGAAAAATATATATATACTCTTACAGTTATTTTTTTGTGTGATAATTTTATCAGTTTTAGCGACTTTCAAAGTAAGAAATAAGAACAATTATGTCAATGTTGTCATGACTCAAATTTGCTCCACCCATGAATAACTTATTTCTACATAAAATGTCTATTTCTATCATGTGTTTTCATATTCAACCCGTAATAATTTAAGTCTTATGCTACTTAACAAAATAGAGTATCTGCGACAAGATAAAAGAAGATTAAAAACAAACTCAAAATGCTCATGGTTTAGTGTGCAGGAGTACAACATCTGCAGGTAACGAGTTTCGACATAGTTTTGTGTCAATTCACGCGTTGCGGAGCATTTACACATCAGTTACTTTTTAATTACATAAATCTCTATATTGTAGTCGCAAAAAAAAACAGTAGATAAATGGGCTGAAACTGACCTTGTTGACAAAAACAATTTGGATTTAACAGACAAAAATCGTATTAATTTGGGGCAATATCCGGTGTATAGTTTGCCTTCATCTCAGTAAGAATTATGTCCCTTGGCTTTCCAAAATATAACAACAAAAACAAAATGTTAGTACATACATTGTGCTATTTTAATTTTATATTTATTAAAACTATCAAAATTGTCGTACGCGCACACGATTTGGCGCGCTTTTTATTCGTTATAACAGGTGCTTGTCACGTGGCTAAGGATTAAAGATTGGCTGAGCGCCCAACCGTGTCAATCTCAGGTGTGTATTTCGGATGTAAACATGGAGCCCTCGGGAAGCTATGGATAACCTCAATGGACAGTGTTGGATATATTTTCGGACAATGCCTAGTGTATTATACAAGTTATATTTACAGTGTCATGTAGTAGAACATGCATAGTGTGCAATGGAATTATAATGCGGTGAAGTTAACGTGTAAATAGATGAGAACGAACAGGTGTAAATAACGGATGTCTTCAAAACTAGTTAGGTCTTGCATTCTTGTACATGTACACAGTGGTTGACACATTATGTGTAAAGTACATGTTTGTGTATGCTAATAGATCGTGGGTGAAAATGTAAATGTTATTTTTTGCTTTAATTGATAAATTATAAAAAAAATATATAAATGAAGGTAATTGGTAGCCAGGCACGCCAAAAATTGTCCATTTTTAATCTCAACGATTGAAGAGTATTCACACCTAAGGCAAAGGTAAACAAAAACTGTGGTAATGTTTATTTAAGAAACGAATTATTTCATTCATTCATTGACAAGCAATTATTTAATTAAACACTTGCATCGTTAGTTCATATAATTATAGTGGTAGGGTTAACAAGTTGAACTGCATAACATTTATTTTATAAACATTTATTTTAATTTATTTCAATTAAGAAAAACACTTCACAAAGATCTTCATAAGGTGTTTTATATGGTTTAATCAGTGAGAAAGTAATTCCAGTTAACACATCTGTTTACATGTGTGAAGATTGAAGGTGTAGCGGTAGAGTATCGGATCCAGGATTGGAAGGATGAGGATTCGAGCCCCCGCCATGTCCATGTGTGGTGTCCTTGAGCAAGACACTTTATCTGCATATATGCTTAGTACTGGCTCTATCCAGGAAGACTTCGAGCGTGATTTATCTAAGTGATAAGAAATAATTTTACAATCAATGTAAAATTAATTAATTGCTGAACCAAGTCTAAATGTCTGACAATTCAGAGACAAGGACATATAGGTGAAAATTACCATAACAGATATAATGTTAGAATGGATTTTAGAATTTCTAGCTCAAATATGAACTGCTCCAAAAACTTTTTAGACATGCAAGTTGATGGCCATTTATAAATCACTGTCCTCAAGTGTTAGTACTTGTTCTACCCAGGAAGATAAATCTAATGAGATTTGTATAGGTTGTGTGAACTTGTTCCACAAACCTTCGAACACATCACAACTGTGTTCACTTGAGACAGTTTCAGAGCTGTATGCTCATTCTTACGCTGGAAGCGTAATAAAGAAGACATGTCACATGTAATGATCCTATACCCATGTGGAGTGCGTTGTCCAGTGGTAGAGCATTGAATCCAAGATCAGAGGGTCGTTGGTTTGATCCTTCACTACTGCTTTGTGTAGTGTCCTTGAGCAAGACACTTTTTTTTGCATGCTTAATACTTACTGATTCTACATACAAAGAATTCAGAGTGTGATTTGTATAAGTTGTAATACCTTGTTTCACAGTGGAAGTAAATTAAATAAATTTAAACTAACTATATCTATACAGTTACTATATGGTCAACCAATCCTTGAACTACTAGATCAGTGCAAGGGAGATACTACCAGCATTATCTTTTTAAAATCGTTAGTTTTGTCATATAATGACAAAGTTGAGAGTTTAACTCACAATCTCCCACAATGACCCGTGGTAAGTGAGCTGTCAAAGAACTATTGAAGCTCAAGAGAGCAAATTAGTCTGATCATCTTGGTTTAGAATTAGTGTAAGAGGTTTGAACTGTCCTTTAATCATTCTCCTTTATTTTTACATAGGGTCATTTATCTCTCACTGCAGGCCAAGCCAGCTCAATCTGCATGTTACTTGTCATTCCAGGGCTCATGAGTACATGAACCTCTGCTTGGCCACAGTCTCTGTGATGATTGGTCATGAGTTTTATTTTACAGCCATGAGTCTCCCACCTCTATATATGTGGGGAAGTAGTCAGTGACTTGCAGAGATAATATATGTCTAGTACTGGTTAACAGCCAAGCAGATCCGGGGAACAATGATGATGACCGTCATCAAATATCTGAAATAATGTTGGAAAAAAAAGATGAAAAATCCCATACAGGTCCTGGCAGGTCTTTCCTCTGAATATGTGGGGAAGAAGTCAGTGACTTGTAGAGATAAGGTGTGTCTAGTACTGGTTACCTGCCTTGATTATCTCAGGAACAGTGATTAATTTTGCTGACCGCCGTTATATAACTTAATTTCAGAAATACTTACTGTTGAAAAAAAAACAGGAAAAACAAAACCACCAAACAACCTTCTCACTTTTGAGGTTGCAGGTTTGAATCTAGCTTGGTCCAAAGGTTGTATGTGAAAACGTTTGCCAATTTCACATTCAACAGAAGTTTTACACAGTTTTATTCACCTGAGGTTTTTATCCAACAATAAATCTGGATACCATATGTGGAATTGATGTTAAAACCACACCATTCTTTAACATTGGTCTGACGTGGTAATTAAGGTAATTACTGTCTATTTACGACATAAACCTTTTTGCTGGCATTTGTTGTGCAATAAAACATCTTTCAGTTTTCCATTTCGAGTTGTCACAATGAAACACACTTATTCAGATCACGCAAATGGAGAGTCTCTACCGCCTTTTAAAATCCTGGGAATCCTGGGAGGTGCAAACTTGTTCAAATTCTTCAATAGATAATTGTTAACAGGTATGGCATAAGTGCTCATACTTAGCATTTCCTCAGGTATTTACTCTCCATAATGGATGTGTTTCCCTTTTTTACCAAATATTTTTCGCTGTTTTGAGTGCTCATTATTTTAATTGTCATTGACGTGAATAAAGATTATGTTATTCTGAAATGGAAATATCGTAAGAAAGGAAAGAATTAAATGTCATTGTTGTTTTATTTCTTAAAAAAATGGTTGGAGCAAAAGTTGGACTTTTTATAGAGAATAGTATATAAGTATATCCTTGAAATTTACTTTCTGATGTCAGTTTTGACAGTAAGATATTTATATCAAGAATGATATCAGTTTTGTCATATCTATCATTGTTGCCAATAATCGACCCCTCACTCACTCACTTCCAAATCTGCTTTAATCCCAGATGATATATTAAAAAGTTTTTTCAACTCTCTTTATCAGTCAATTTCCACATCTTCTGCATGTTTCTTTGCCAGCTCATACTTATATTGATGGATGAACACTGCTTTTTTCAATCTTATTTTGTTTAAATGTAGATATATAATTATTTAAACATTGTTCCCTCGATGTATTTTACAGTACCAAACTTTATCTTTATTCTTACAATTTCAGATCTGTTTGAACCGTAACAACTGAAATAGAAAAAAAGGAATAACAAAATGGAAGTCTCAACAAGTCGTAGAAAACAAACCTCATCGGGTTATAGGTACTCCAGAGAAAATGATTATGAATTTGACGCAAATGATATAAGTCGAGCTTCGACACCAACCAGTACGTTCAGCTCAAAGTCAGAGGGACGCAAACGTGAACGAGAGCACAGATACTCCATTGATGATTACAAACGTAAAATCGCAAGAATGAAAAGCGAACTTGATCTTGAAAAGGCTAAGGGTAAAAAAGCACATAAAGAAAAATCAGCAGAACTTAGAGAAATGAGAGAGTCTTATGAAATTCGCAAACAAACCGAAATAAATGAACTTGAGCAGAAACTAAAGAAAAGACAAGAAAAGGAAAGGAGACAGTTGGAAGAGAACTTGAGAAACAGTATAATGGAAGAAAAAGATAAAGAAATGCAAAATGTCTTAAAATACAAGGAGGATGAAGTAAAAGATCTGCGTACAAAGTATAAACGTGAGAAAGAAAGCGCCATCAAATTAGCTTTAAATAATGAAAAACATGTCATAGCTGAAAAAGAAAAACAAATGAATGAAGAAATACTGAAATTGAAAATGGAAAAAGAAAAACTTGAAAGCGATTTTAAGAAGAAATGTGATGAGGAGAGTAGAAAAGAGAAGGAATTTACTAAAATTAAAGAGGAATATGATGCTGAACTCAGGAGAATTTTAGGTGAATCGAAAAAGTTAGCATTAGGGAATTTGGAAAAACTAAAAAAGGCAGAAAAAGCATTAAGTGAGAATGTAGGTGATTCTGACGACGAGATGGATTTTTCCGAACTAGTTGCTGACCTTCATAGCATTCACAGTCAAACATCAAGTAGGGCTGTAAGTAGATCAGTCTCTACCACAAGTGAACTTAAGTTTGACGAAGTGAATATGCATATAAATAATTTGTTAGCCTCTCCAGCCGTGACGCCAGGGCCTGTAGGTCAAGGTCATGGAAATGTGTCTTCTCCACTTACTATAATACAGGAGTTGCAGTCTGAATCAAAGTCAAGGTCATCATCTGTCATGAGTGAGCCAGCAAGAGATCTTTTTGTAAGTAAATTTCATGAAAATTCAGTTTTAAAATTATTCATTCGAGTAGTACATTGATTGTTTTGAAGATATACAGTGCGGTTTTAAACTTATTCATTCGAGTTGTACACTGATTGTTTTGAAGGTATACAGTGCAGGATTATAAGAAATGTAAGTAAGTTTTTGTGATGTCAGATGTGTGGTATTACTATGGTGCCGTCTCAAGATCAGGCGCCGTCTCAAGATCACTTACCTCTCGCCACTAAGGTCGTAGGTTTGAGTCCCGCTTGCTCCAAAAACTTTATGTGAGAAAGTTTCCAGTTACTTGTGGAAGGACGGTAGTTCTACTCAGTCTGAATCAGTCTGTGGTCCTCCTTCACTAGTAAAACTGGATATACCATATATAACCTGAAATGTGTTGAAAATGGCGTTTAAACCCATTCTACCCATTTAAGACCACTTGACATTTGCAGCTGAGGTTGTGGGTTTGAAACTAGTTCTGTCGTACAATTTTAAGTGAGTTCCACTTATTTCTGAAGGGCTCTGCCTGTCTCAATACAAGTCTGAGGTATTATCCCACCAATAGTTACTGGAGACCATAATATAAAAACCAAACTCACGACTCCCCCACTGATCCCCTGATCCCTTCAGTTGTTCTGATATATATATAAACTATAAATTCGTTTAAGCCGTATAAATAAACAGATCTAGTATAATGTACTATTGAATAAAGGTTTGATTAACCGACATACCTGCCAAATAGTCGTTAAAGGTGTACCGAAGTCTCCATGTGACCGAGCGCTCTGTTTAAAGTGGCGGGGATTCTGTTACAAATCAATTGAATTAACACTCATAAATCTGGTATTAAATGTATATAGACCATAGTTATTGGATTCTTCAAGCACGCTTTTTTTGTTGTATGAGCTTGAAAAAGCAACGTATACAATGATAATTGTTTTAACGACTTGTACACATTTACAAAGACTGCAGTGTATATAGAGATGTGAGTTAACTTTGAGGCAAAAAAATGTGTTGATCAACGTTGATATCAGCAACGCTTGGATAATAATTTAAAATTTACAAGTTTTCTAATAAAAGATGTTTTATGTTTTTTTTTGAAGTTCAGCCTTCTCATGCACTGTCACAAACCTGGTACTCAGAAGCACTGTGTTTAAATGACTGCTTGATTTGGAATTCTGATCTATCATCATGGGTATGCTGGAGGGGACTTGAGGTCTCACCACTCAGCTGAATTTTGTTCTTTGTTCTATATAAAATAAGGTCTAGGATTCCTACTGTAAAAATTAAAATAAAAAATCCACATAGTATGTATCAGCAAATAAAAATGCACAATAACTGGTAGGTTGACCAGCTGATTTTTTTTTATAGACATGCAGTGCAGTGAAAGCATAAGATTTTTTTTAAAAAGAAGTCCTGAAATGCTCATAAATACATGCATCTGTTAAAATCCTACAAAAGTCTTTTTTAACAGCAGTGATGACATATTGCACTGTATAATATTATGATATGCCAGCTTTTGCTTTACTCATCACAGCCCCAATGAAGCATTTTGAAAATATTTCAAACCCAATTACATCTATAGGACTTGTAAGTGCAAGAATCTTACTACTGTGTCAAAAAAGGGGCACAACTGTGTAGTGAGATCTAGAGCTTTGGAGCAAGATCAACAGGCCATTGGATGTTGATCGTCAAATGTTAAACGTTTGTGTTGTGTCTTTGAGCAGTGCTCTGGCTTTGTTCTGTCTCAGGTTTGAAACAGGAATACATCCAGGGTGAACAGTTAATCACAATGGACATGAAGTAAATCATTTAAAACTGACCTGCTGTCCGTAAAACCTGATCCATTTTAAAGATTTTCGTCTGTATTTATTTATTTTAGCATGATTGTAAAGTAAGCTGTGAGCTTAAATGAGCTACTGGCAAGTAGGCCAAGTACTGAGTCTAAATTATGAGAGGTTGTCAGGTTGAACCAGTGAAGCAGTCTAGTGATGTAGACACCATCTATTATCAAATCAAAATTAGTTATAAATTTATTTGTGATATATAGATAGTTTGTAATATTTGAAAGATGGCTTCTAATATCTCAAAGAGCAAGAAACTATTTGTATAGTTAAACCTATGGGTCAACTCTTTTAAGCGGCCACTTGTCTTAAGCAGTCACACTTACTATTTCCCATTTATATGCTTTCAGAGCAAAATAACCTGTTTTACATCCAGTTTTCAAAGGCCACATTTGCTCCTTCATTAGACTGGCTGCTTAAGACAGGTTTGACTGTATATGTGGAATTCATGCAATATTTAAAACCTCTTAAATTGACTAGCTATGTCAAAGAAAGCTGTTGTCATAAGCACCAGAATGTGAGAATCAGAATTTGTTTGTTGAGGATTCATGCACCATGGGCAAATACAGGAAGTTTGGTCAGGTGGGGTCAATCAATTTCAGGGGTGAGGGGTCTAAGCTAGTTAGCTTCGAAATACTGGCTGAAAATACTGGTCATTTAGCAAATTTCAGGTATCCCATTGGGGGGTGAGGTCTGGACCTTTTGTCCTCCCACTTTCTCTGAATCAGCCAGCGCTTCATTCAATTATAAGTCTGAAAATCATGTCAATTATAAGGCCTGTACACTATGTTATATATATATAGACTAAGGTCAGCCAGCATGTAACTTGTATTGTTGCAATCAGGATGGTTATGGTTTGTTTCTTAGTCAATGGAATCTACTTAGTACCCCTTCTCAAGGATAATAGACAATCCAAAACCAAAAATAAAAAAATATGTTATAGAAAACATCTTTCAATGAAATATGGGATAATAGGGTTGAGCAATTTTCTTTTAAAGAGTACATCCGCCATTGGCTATAACATTAGTAACATAAGCAAAAGCCTCAATGTTAAATGAACAGCAATGAGAGATTTTACCATAACCTGACATTAGATGGTCTTAAAACGCGTCCTCGTACAAAGAATGTCAATATTGGAAGACGTTCCATTCATATTTTGTCAGTTTGTCTCTCGTCCAATTATAAGATAAATAGAGGGTCCCTTACAGACCAGTGTTGGATTATGGTTTACTTTACATACAAATGAGTCTTGTCTACGTTGGTGCAAAGGTGTGACATAATTTGCTCTTGTGTTAGTTTAGTGGTAAGGTGAAAATTGAACAATGAAAGTTTCTGCCAACATTTTTTGCAAATTAAAGAACCAACAGTTACTTTATACCCGGTATTTTAAGATATAATACACAAATGCAAGGCTATTGCCTGTGTTTGCAAATATTGTATAGCGGAAATAATTAAGTACGAGTCATGTTCTTTCAATATGATCTGGTAATGTGGTTAAATACCAGTATAATTTGGGGGATTTCAGATTTTTAAATTACCGGCTTGATGTTCTTTTTGTTGTAGTTGTTTTATGGTGTTTAGCGTTGCTTTCAACAATTTTTCAGTCATATCGCAACAGTGTCTACATGAGACAGTATCTGAGCCACACTCTAGTATCATACAATAGACACATGGAATGATGTCCCACCCAGTCACATTATACTGACACCGGGCCGACCAGACCTAGAACTATTCTCTGCCAAGTGAGAAAGCTTCTTTTAACATTTTTAAAGTCTTTGGTATGACACGGCCAAGGGTCAAGCCCACGACCTTCCACATGCGAGGTGGATGCTCTACCACTTGACCATGCTGCATTTTAAGAATTTATAATTTTATGATAGTTATGGAAACCAAGTATCCCTGGCATAGCCACTTTTATTTCACTGTCTGTCAATTAAACATGTATTATACTTTCTCATTTAGATAGATGAAATAAATATATTATAACATAATCAAGTCTAGAAATTTTACTTAAAAAAAATCTGCATATCATTTAAATTGCTGCTGCATCGAACAATGTTTTACAGGGACTTTAAACTCCCCTTGGCACACCAAGGTACGCAGCCTTACTTGTAGTTTAAGTGAAAAACAATATCCTTACTTGATAATTGTTATTTTGATGAAACATAAATTGTTTATAATTTTTAATCTTTAAAATGAAACTTAGACAACCATTGCCATTAGTTCTATAAGATTACTGTACACCAGACAAGTAGTTCTGCAAGTTTGCTGTAATTATGCAAAATTCTAAATTATTTTGTCTATAGAAATATCCCATTTCATTGTTTGAACTCATATTGAAATAATGTATAGCATAATACTTAGGCTTAAAGTGTTAGTTCATTTCAAGTTTCATGGATTTGCGAATGAACATTATCAATTGATGATAAGTGATAATATTTGTCCTTATCGTTGTAAAACTTTCATTTTTACATCAATATTCAGTCTAGGATTTCTGATCGACAACCCAGCGAGATCATATCTATGCAGTTTACTGAAATCTTGGAACCATTCCACATAGGGCTTTAAATTAGCATTTTGTGATAAGCTTATCATTGGCGTATATAAAAGTCAAACAGCTAGTGGCTAGCGAACATGGGGTGAAAATGGATTTTGTTTGCTTATCCGTGCGGTTCAAGTTTATAGACTTGTATGCAACTTTTGTAACTGTTAAAAACGTGTACATGTTAAAAACGCGCCAAGCAACATAAACACAATATTTTTTTCAACTGCAAATACTGAAATATGTACGAAAGATAGGATGAGATACGCAGCCATATAAACCATGCAAGGTGTAGGACATGTCTCCAGTATGTCACGAAGTAGCTCAGTAGCACCATAGTAGAAGGTTGTTAGAGCCTCGCAGTAACATGGCCATTCTAGAACATTAGGGAGAAAAATAGGAGGGTTGGACATTGAAACTGCACTAAACAGTACCAAGGGCTGGTAGAATTTAGAGAATGGACAGTCGTAAATCCTAAAGAAAAGTAAGAAATATCATACTCTGGTTTGACAAATATACTTTTAAGTATTACTTAAATGCATTAGTGTGTTCAGTTTTAGTATAAGTAAAAGTTTAAGTAAAATAATGTGACTTAAGTATTTTTGTGAAACCAGGGCCAGAGTGCCATCTAGTAAGCAGGGTTTGAAAATTCCAAGCCCATGTGGTTCCGGCTAAGAATAGAATCACTGTCGATCTCTGCAGAGGGGTAGGAATCCTCCGGATGGGTGTCATGTTCATTTTATCATTTTTTGTCATGTTCACTATTGTGGTTAAATTGTCAACCCCTGTGTGGTTCCAGGGAGCCATGAGTGATGGCAAGAATAGGATCACTGTGGCTTATGCATGTTGTAAGAAGCGACAAATTGAGTAATATGATAGAATTTGCTGAAACTCTGCAGTTCTGCAGGTATCAAGGTTCTAGGTTAATTCTGCATATTCATTTTTTGATGTATTTTTTTTAATCTGTTTGTTAATTTGTTGTTTTTATACATGTAGAGTGAACCTGGAATCTTCCTTCCTGTTGGCGTCGAATAACCTATAATGTGTTGGTACGCCGTAAAACCCTATTCATTCATTCATTCATTGAAAATTCCAATCATCCGCTCACCATGACAACATTCGTCTGGGACGAGTCAGATTTAAGAAACTAACAAAATATCAAGCCATGATAAGGAGAACAATAGAGGGGCCAGCAAAGGTCAAAATGGGGAGGGGGACAAAAGTCGATGAGGATGCAAGGAAGTTGAACCAAAAAAGCTTAAAAATAAGGGAAAGATTTAATTTGAATAGTGATGCAAACCTTAACCATAAAAAAAATTTTCTTTGAAAAATCCTGTAACAAATAACGAGGAAATTGTGTCCATTATTATGACTCATTTCCCCGGCATGTATCAGTCGGTTGTGTTTTTACTCTATTCATTTGTAAACATTATTCTTATTCTTCAAGTTTATGGAGAATCTCCCTTGAAGCTTTTAACCTCCCTCTATAAGCATTCTTCCAGCTACTTGTCAACCTCCCTTTGTAAACATTGTCCACATTGTCAATAATTGATTGTTTTATTATTACCTCCCTTTGTCAATTTGACGAGGTTATCTTCACTAAGACAATATTATCATCTCCGCTGACATGTTGTTATCTAGATTGGTGTTGGAGACTTTATTGTTTGTTTGTTGTTCATTACAAGAGATTGTTCAGTTTGAACCCTCCAGATAATGTTATCATATATCAAGTCTCTCGTCCTCTACTGGAGTTTAACCATTTGGTTATAAGGTCACTCTTAATTCTTTTTTTAACAGGGTTTAGGGCTATTTTCAATACATGACAGGTGATATATAACATATCCATTTTTAGCAGAGTGATTCTGAGTGGAACCATGGTCATTTCATAAGTATTAGAAAGTTTGCCTGATTAACCAACAACCTCAGCAGGGAGAGGTATGTGACCTTGAGACGGTGCCTTAGATCACTCAGCCACAGAATTCACACTTTAAACTCAGTTAAAAGTAACCAAGTTGTCCATTGGAACTAATATTCATGTCCATCTGTATATTTTGTGTTCATAACTCAAATAGGGTCCTCCGTGGCTGAATGGTCTAAGGTGCCATCTCAAGATCACTTACCTCTCACCGCTGAGGTTGTAGGTTCGAGTCCAACTCGGTCCAAAAACTTTATGGAGAAAATTTACCAGTTATTTGCTGCAGGATGGTGGTTCAACTTAGATTCATTCTGTGGTCTTCCTCCACCAATAAAACTGAATATGCCATATCATAACCTGAAATGTGTTGAAAGTGATGTTAAACCCCATTCAAAAAAGGAATTACACAAATATCATTGTATTGATTCAATACTTATACAGTGTGATGTTGTGTAACTACTGAAAATTGTAAATATATTACTTGTCAAGGATAAAATATGACTTGTAGAGTTGGGTGTAATACCTGTTGACAGTCTAGTGGATTCCGAGAAAGATGATTTATAGATGCCCTGACCATACTCAATTAGATACAGTCAAACCTGTGTAAACAGTCTTCTCTACTGAGCAGTCACTTGTCTTAATAAGTTGCATTAAGCAAAGTCTGTCAAGGCCACTTTTGCTCCATACCTTGACTGGCTGCTTAAGACATGTTTGATTGTAACTGAAATACTGTCCAAGAAAGGTAAAAAAGCAACAAAATACAAAAAAAAATCTAAATAATTGGTATCATATTTGTAAAAATTCAGCAAAGAATTTAATGAACAATATATGTAGAAGATCAAATCTGTTTAAACCATGTATATATCAAACCTGTACAAGTAATTGAAGATATAATAAATCTTTTCATGACAATGGTCGATGGAATGTAAGAGGATTTCCATTCACATTTCCCCGCTATCTACTGTTTGATGTATATCTTAACTATACACGGAGGATCTCGACCCAACAGATCAATGGTGAACCCAGATGGGTTTTGTTAATCTTTTGTTTTAATCGATAATACTTGAGGGCCCATATGTAATGTTATAAGTTTTAATCAGCAATGATGACTCAAACTAAAGCAGCCATGCAGACCAGAAGATTTTCTTTAAATAGTATTAAATATAATTGTAGTCTGTTACACAGTATTTTATGAGATGTTTACTTATGCCTATTTAAAAAGATTATATACAGTCAATATTTGGTCGTCTGTTGGGAAGTTTTTCATGAGGATCTTTCTTTTTAGTTATATGTTAGAACGATAATCCGGGTCTTCCGTGGTCGAGAGGTCGTAGGCACTGTTGTCTAATGAACAATTACATCTCACCATGCACGGAGGTAGTGGGTTGGTGTCCAGCTTTGTCCAAAAACTTCATGTGAGAAAGTTTGCCAGTTAGACCATCCTTAAAAAAAATATTTGTTTGCTGCGCTCTGACTCAGTATTTTTCATGTGGGTAGGTAGGTCGCTAATTTTTTTTACCAAATTTTTATTTTGCAAAGTCATTTTAAAGAAAAGTGGACAGAAATCATGAAAAAAGCAAACTAAATGCTTTGAAAGTCAATTAAAAAGTTTGGGTAGCTGCAATTTTTAGTGAGTAGGTAGGAGCACGGCAAACAATATATTTTTTAAGGAAAGCCTTAATTGTGGAAGAATGATGGATCTTGTCAGATTTCTTAAAGGTCTTATACTCTACCAGACCGCCGTGTGGTCTAGCGGTTGAGCATCTGCCTCGCATGCGTAAGGTCGTGGGTTCAATCCCCGGCCGGGTCATACCAAAGACTTTAAAAATGGTACTAGAAGCTTCCTCACTTGATGCTCAGCATTTAGAGGAGAGTTCTAGGTCTGGTTGGCCCGGTGTCAGTATAATGTGACTGGGTGGGGTATCATACCATGTGTCTGCGGCATGATACTCCAGTGTGACAGAGCTTAGAATACTGTCTCAAGTAGACACCGTCACGATATGACTGAAAAATTGTTGAAAGCGACGCTAAACACCATACAACAACAACAACATACTAGTATACTCTACCAATAGACCTGGATATATGCAATATCTAACCATGACATTAAACCCCATTAAAAAATAAAGATGTTTGATTATCTACAAATAATACTTGGTAGTCTGTTTGATAGGGTTTTTTTATGAGATTTTTGTTTCTTATTTCTCTGCTAAGTTTTAGCAAGATATGTATGTAGTTTGTTATTCTGTGATTGCCATCTGACATTCTAGCAAGATGTCCATTCCACATCTACCTGTTTTTCAAAGACGTTAAGTTAAATCTCTAGTTAAACGAAAGTTGATATTCTGTTATAATGTTTTTTTTTGTCAGGTGTGTTCTTATATCTAGTCTTTAAGAACAATTGCTGTAATTTTTCATGCACACCAACTCCGCACTTAAAGGGAAGCAATTTTGTCGAGACCTGCCAGAGCCACTACATACAGCTATATTACAACTGACCCTATTTCAGGTGTCGCAATAATTTATAGATATGCCTAAAATTGGTCTCTTATACACGCGCGTATTGTGTTCAATATATGAAATAAGCACACTGGCATAAAATAACTGTTGATAGCAATTTAACCTGAATATGAAACAATAGAAATTTTAGTATTTATATAATTATGCTCATTTAGTATAAAAATGTTGATTATGCAACTGCAGTTTATTTAACGATGGCATAGAGCTATTTTTTCTCCAATTACGTGGTAAAGTGTATTTTTTATTTTCATTGTCATTAGAATAGGTATTGGAGAGTATTTTGTGAGGTTTTAAGCAAATGTATACATACACTATATCAAAATATTAAAAAAACACTATATTTTATTACAAAATTGAAAAATAATTGACACTCTGCCGAAATGATTTTGTTTTTTAAAAACCCTAAACAGTTAAATTCAAGCTTATAATTACCATTTCATTCAAAATTAATATTATATGCATGCATATGATTATTATGTAAAGTTTTAATTAAATACTAGATGAAAACAATCTCAAATATTTTTTTCACATTGCTTGTTAAATCGACATTGTTTCGCCAACTTTCAAGGAGGGGTATGTTTATGAGGAGGTAATACCAAAAATCTGTCTGGTAACATGTGCTTTTTATTTCTGATATTGCATGAACATTACATTAAACTTAAAGGGTAGTTCCATCCAATTCTATCCATAGGAAAAAATGTGATAAAAACTATAGCAATCATCTTTAAGGATCCACAGAATGATGACACCAAACTTAGACAACTATCTCTGGTAACATGGTTACAAGTATATGGTAGATGTTTCTAGTTGAGTACATTGACACCATTGAAGCAAACCACAGACTTTCTATATTTTACTACACATGATTAAACAATGTGTTTATATTGTGTTTAAGTTTATATTTGTTTATAATAGCTTGACTATGAAGTGACACTTTGTTTACGGTATATGCATTGCTGTTGAGTCCTGGGTAGAGCCAGTACTGAGAATTGTTTTTCAGAGGTTGCCTGGCAGGTCAGTCCTGGAATCAAACCTGCAACCTATGGCATGAACCAACATCTACAGTCCACGTACAGGTATGAGACTGTCAGACTGTCAGACTGTCAGATTGTCTCATGTTAGATGACAGTTAAACTCTTCTTAATATTTCTCTTTACTAAGATTGTCTAACAATATGTAGTGACGTGCAGGGCTTGAAATTTCTCATAAAAGCTACTTGTATTCTCTTTCCAACATTTTCAGCCGTGCCCGATTAGCCCAGTAGGTAACATGGCTGACTATCAATCCAGGGGTCATGAGTTCGAATCCCACCACCCGGCAACAGTCTCTGTGATGATTGATCTATGACATTTTGTCTCACTCACTGCTGATTCAAATGGGAAAGTTATCAGTTACTTGCAGATATGGGGTGTGCTCGAGTACTTCTGGTTAACCTTTCAGAATCCCAGGAGACAGTGGTTAGGTTAACTGATCCCAGGAAACAGTGGTTAGGTTAAATGAACATCTGTTACCCCTCAAAGGCATAAAAATTATGCTAAATATTCAATAAATCTAAAACCAACATTTTCAAATGAATGTTTAAAATCAAAGACATTTTAAGGACAGTTTCTTAAATCTTACTCATCCTGACCAAATGTTCACTCCTCATTAGAACATAATAAATTAATTGCTAGATTATCATTCCAACCCACCCCCTAATTTTCATGCTGCTCCGACCCTTTTTATTTTCATAAAAAAACAAAAACAAACTGAAAATGAAAATAAAAAATATAATCCTCCCGTCCTCCCCGTTTTTAAGAAAAATTATGATGATAATCTAGCAATTAATTTATAATGGCCTTATGAGGTGACAAGTGGAATTTTCCTGCCCTGGTCACGCGTGTCTGTTACTGCCATTTGTCTGTAGTCCATCCAGTATCTGATATTAACTTTTTTATTGTATACACAACAACACTCTCAGTGGAGTGTGCGGTCCAGTGATAGAGCATTGGACCCAGTATCCGAGGGTCATGGGTTCAAGCCCCTGCCATGACTATGTCTGGTGTCTATGAGCAAGACACTTGCTGCAAATGCTTATGTGAGATAGGATCTGGAATCTAGAAGTATAAATAAGTAATACTGGTCTTGAGCTGGCAGTGGTTTCCACCATACTAAAAAAATTGAAATTAGGCGTCATTTATCCCCCATATAGGAGAATTTTAAGCATCATTTGATAAAAACTGCAAAATTTAAGGTGCTTGAAAAGCCCTGATCAGGTGTGAAATTTGTTTCTTTTGTCTTTCCCCATTTATAAGCAGATTTGTAGGTTTATTGTACCTGTACTTTTATTGTAATGTTACATATCTGGGTAATGCGGTACTATTATACACTAATACATATTTTGTATCCTATAAGTGACTATAAAACTGTAAATCTCAAACCTTTACCCCCTTTATCATGTCGACAAAATGACACAAACTGTGGATTAAAGGTTCAGTCCTTTATTTGGGTAATTGAGTTATTCATAATTATATAAATGTCAATATTTGTTTAATACTTAAAAGGTAATTCGGTGCATTAATCGTTTCAGTGCCAAAGTGATTGTACGCCACACTAAAAATTTTATGTTTGAAAAGAAAAGAAATTGAACTACGGAATGTTGATGCATTCACATAAACATTTATGCAGGGGCATTTTACAGGCTTTGATTTTAAGGTCGTAGCAAGGAAACTTAAAAGCAATTGAATATCCCCAATGGCCGAGTCAAGTCTATGGTTCTGTTCTCTCTGCCTTGGTTTTTAATTAACCCTTTGCTGCATAAGCATTTTCTTGACTCTTCAAATTGAAAGCATGAATTCACCACGTATCAGCAATGGCTGAATTATGTTTATATTAACTGACAGAGTGGAAAACAGTGCACTGTTTTCAAAGGTGATTGGTGCGGGAAAATGCGTATCTATGGAGTAAAGGGTTAAGGAAGGATGGTGGTTTAACTCAATTCTGTGACTCCAGGTCTTCCTCCATTCGTGAGAGTCCTTCCTGGCAACACAATTTTCTAAAAAGTATCAAATGAATGTGACTTGTTTCTGCAGAAAATCTGACTGGATTAAACAATATTTTTTCTAGCTACTTTAAAGTGTGATCATTTCGTTGGTATACTAATTTTATATGTCACAACTTCTCTCTTAGGTAGAATTGTTGTAGACAAAATAAATAGTCACCTATTCTATGAAATTATTATTCTGAAGAAATGTAAGGAGGGTGAATATCATAGGAAAGTTGTTGTTGATGCTGTATGGTGTTTAGCTTTCAACAGTTTTTTTTCAGTCATATTGCGATGGTGTCTACTTGAGACAGTATTCTAAGTGCTGCCACACTGGAGTATCATGCCACAGACACATGGTACGATACCCCACCCAGTCACATTATACTGACACCGGGGCCAACCACCTGAATACTAAATGCTGAGCGCCAAGCGAGGAAGTTTTAAGAACCAAGTCATGTATTTGGTTTATAGAAAAAATATAGTTTTGTTGTTACTTGATGAAGGACAGCATGTTATTCTGCTCAGATTCATTCTGAGGTGGTCCTCGACCAGTCATGAAATTAAAACAACATGAGTTTGCCATGTATGTTCGATTGATCGAGCAATTGACAAAAAATAAAAAACAATAAAAACAAATACTTGACAACATTTCACCCATACTTAAATAAGTAAATGCCAAACTGTTACAGGTGTCTGAGATAAGGTACCTCACAGTGAAATGTAGATCTGAATCTTACAGTGGAATATATATATACAAACAGTGTAATATATATACAAACAGTGTAATATATATACAAACAAATATTTAGCTAACGGATAACATTGGTTGTGCATTTTTATAGACAAGTATTAAAGCAGAAGTGGACTCATATTTTGATATAATGACAAAACACATTTCTACTTGATATTTTAAGGTTTTAAACTTTTCATAAATTAAAAAAACAAACATTATGAAACTTCTGCTGTAAGTGAGGAAACTTATAGTTCCATTTTTCAATCTTTGATATGACCCGGCCAGAGATCAAATCAACAACCTTCCTCAGGGTCATCCTTCTCACATAAAGTTTTTGGAGTGAGTGAGTGGGACTCGAACCTGTAACACCTCAGCGGTGAGAGGACAGTGATCCTGAGATGGTGCCATATATCACAGTTTCTCCATGCCATCAAGAAAGACTTTTTATAGTATATGCACAAAACAGATTCAAACTATACATTGTTAGCAGTACTGACATTCAGCAAATAGTGAGCTAGCAGGGAAAGAATAATATAACTGATTTTTGCCCTACAGGGAAAAAATTAAATAAGCATCGCAGTGATGGTCTGGGGTAGAGCATCCGATTGCATGCAGAAGGTCATGGGTTCAATCCCTAGCTGGGTCATACCAAATACTAGGAGTTTCCTCACTTAATGCTCAGCATTTAGAGGATAGTTCTAGGTCTTGTCGACCAGATGTTTTGGTGGGGTATCATACCATGTGTCTATGGCATGATATTTAAGTGTGGCAGCACTCAAAATACTGTCTCAAATAAAAATCGTCACAAAATAACTGAATAAATGTTGAAAGCGACGCTAAACACCATACAACAACAGAGTTTAATTACCAATTTGTTATTTCTTCCCTAATGGGTAATAATTGAATAGCTGACCTCTTTGTAAGACAAGAAATCAGCTATCTGATTCTTACCCAGAGAAAAACTTTCACTCCAAAGAGAAAATGACTACTAAAAAGAAATATCTTATATTATACTGATTAGTATTGATTTTGTGTGATGGCCTGCTGATGTCCTAATATAACTCTTCTAATGAGCTGGATTTTAATAGAGGCCAATAATGTGAGATTAATATATTCCTTAGGATAAGAGGGAACAATAATTGAGTGTGAATATGCTTGTTACTTGAGATAAACATCAAAGTTAGACCTTCTGCACTTAACTTAGATGTATTATTAGGTTCTCATATTAAAAAAAGTAGTACCAGTATAATAATTCTGATGATTAAAAAATTGTTATACCATGAATGTATGAATGTGCTATATAGTTATTTTTATTTTTTTGAATGGGGTTGGCATATATTTGAACATCATTTTAAACACATTTCAGGTTATATATGGCATATCCAGTTTTATTAGTGGAGGAAGACCTCAGAATGAATCTGAGTAGAACCACCATTCTTCCACAAGTAACTGGCAAACTTCCTCACTTAAAGTTTTTTTGAGCGAGCAGGAACCTACAACCTTAGTAGTGAGATGGAAGTGATCTGGAGACAGAACTTTAGACTACTCATACACAGAGGACCCTGTTGTATAGTTCTGTATATAGTTAAAGTCTCAAACATTATTTTGTTTGTTTGTATGGGGTTTTGCCTCTTTTTATCCAGCAGTATTTCAGTTACATAACGACGGTCAGTGCATCTAATCGTTGTTGTGGAGACGCACTTGATGGTTCACCAGTACTTAACACATCTTATCTTTACATGTCACTGACTTCTTCCTCACTCATTTGGACATTGGAGATTCAGGCTGTAGAACACAGTTCTTGAACATAGAAACTTTAATTGGGCTTGAATGAGAACTCAAAACCCTGCACATTACACATTACTGACTTAGCCAGGCCTGTCAGATACATTTAAACAAACTTTAATTCAAATTTGACATACATAATTAGAATGCAGCAAGATAAATAGTGTTGTTACTAAACAGAGTTGAAAAAGAATTCAGTAGTCTAAAACTGGTTACTATAGCAACTTTGAAAGGTTATATGTAAAATGGCCAGGGAAGTTTTAGTTTGACTGAAAATCAAGGAAACTAACAGGAAAATATAACATTATTTTTGTCATATTGTAGTCTGTGGGAGAAAATTAGAGGCAGATGACAATCAATATTACAGCACTATAAATCATGACAAGTATGCGGATCAACAACTTCCAGTAACAAAAACATCTTACTGTCAAGTTTTCAATCATATGCTTTGATATGTAGATCTATGGAAATGCTTTTGTTTTGATACATGTATATTGAAAGTTATTTTCACCATTTTAATTTATAGTCATATGACTGGCATGTAGTCACGTGACTGGCATGTGATTCCTAATTTTTGAGAAAATCCCACAGTATGTATTCTTGAATAGCTCCACAAACTGTGTAGACCGAGTTCGAATATTATGCTTTGTTTGGCTCTAAAACAATGAATTCTTCTTTTTCTTCACCTTTTCTAAATGATTTGGAATTAAAAGAAAAAGCAACAATTGAATTCAGTCTGTCATACATGTTTAACATATGGGTAAAGTTGCCTTTTGTAACCTTACCTATACCGGGGCTGTCCCTTAGATTTTGTGTGTTCCAAAGTAAAAGGGGTTTAAAAGGGCAAACCAGAGATAATCTGTGGTGAATTTTCATTGTTTTTTTAGCAAAATAGACAGCATAATTTGTTTATGAGACCCAACAGTGTAGTCTAATGAAAAGTAAAAATTTGCATTTTGTGCCAAATTAAACTTCATTATTCAAACAGTTGATCATCAGCCCAAAGTATTTCGTGGTCAGAACAAGAATAGCCTTGCGAAATCCCTGGCCCCCCCAGCCCTTGGGGACAGCCCTGATTGTACTGTATATAAAGCTGATTTTAAACTGTCTACAAATCTATAAATGGCTACAAATCTTAGAAATACTGTGTACAGCCACTAACATTATCAGTAACTACAGGCATGTAATTATGAGTAAATCAAAATAACTTGCTAATGTGTCGTTTGTACGAAAAATCATGATTTACCTAATGAAACGTCACAATCAGATATAAAAATGTATTTTCAGTCCAATGATGCATAAAAATATATGTGTTCAGTTTATTTAAAATCATATAATTTAACATGTAAATAAACGGCTTACATAAAGATTGTATTTCAAATTGCAAATTCTTTATACAAACACGCCATTTTTCAATGCGATTTTAAACATTTTTAGCGATACGAGAGTCACGTTGAGCTACTAATTCAATCACTCAGAAATTTTACTATTGATCAATTTTATGGTTCATACTTCAGACAGAAGAAATTGTTTTCATAGTATATTAATACTGTAAGAATTTTGTTTACTTTTGGCTTTAAGGCCACAATGTGATACAAACAATCATATTGGTCAGTTGAATTGATGGTGAAAATTTATATTTGTGGGAGAATGCTTCAGTAATGGCGTTGTTGGCTGCATATAATAACACTCCTTTATTTGCCAAGGTCTGCAACAGCCAGCTTTATTTATTTTTTTAATCGGGTTAACATACAGTAAAACCTGCCTTAAACAGTCATTCATGGGATGGAGCAAAAGTGGCCTCTGAAAACAGGTTGTTGCTTAAAACATGTTAATTTAATCTGAAAGCATATAACTGGGAAATAGAAAATATGGTCGCTTAAGACAGATGTCTGCTTAATAGAGGTGACTGCTTACACAGGTTTGACTGTATTTCAAGTTATATTTTATGCCATATCCAGTTTTACTCTCTGGCGTAAATGTCAAACACTCTGTCCATTAGACTACCGCTCGCTTTTTTACCTTATATGACCATGATGCTTTAAGCTTATTTGAACCGCTTTCGAGTCTGCTTCATGGGTAGAACCAGCATTAAGTGTTTTTTAGAGGCATCCGGGTGAGACTGAGTTCTGGATCGACCCGCAACCTCTGGAGAGAGTGTCCAACACTCTGTCCACTGCTCTACGGCTTAAACAAATTTGATAATAGCTAAAATTATTTAAATTAAAAAATAGGTTTGTAATATTGCAAAAAAACTACACAACCTTTATTCAGTGCTAAAAAAGAACAAAAACAAAAACCATATTTGAAAATGTTTATTTCTAAGTAATAGTTGCTGGTCATCATGATCTAATTTAAAACAGGTTGTTTACATTTTGTATGTGATAAATTAATTCTCTACCTGGGGTCAGATATCGGTATATTTAATTACTGATTGCAGATCTTTTATCTTGGCACGTTTTGTAAACAAATATCAGTCATGTAAATATGCTTAGTTTAAGAGTCAAACATACTTAATTAGACATGAAAAACGACAGTTTTAGAACTTAAATGAACATCACAATGTACAATTAAATTCATTAAAAAATTGTACTATGCAAGGTTATCGATTACATGGATTTAAAAAAAAGGTTGTATTGAATTGAATTTTAAAAAGCTGTCATGTAAAAATCTTGATCTAATCGATCAGTCACAGCCAAATCAGGGATGCCAAAATATCTGCCAAAATATCTGCCAAAATATCTGTCAAAATATATGCCAAAATATCTGTCAAAATATCTGTCAAAATATATGCCAAAATATCTGCCAAAATATATGCTAAAATATCTGTCAAAATATCTGCCAAAATATCTGCCAAAATATATGCCAAAATATCTGCCAAAATATCTGCCAAAATATCTGTCAAAATATCTGCCAAAATATCTGCCAAAATATATGCCAACATATATGCCAAAATATCTGTCAAAATATCTGTCAAAATATATGCCAAAATATCTGTCAAAATATCTGCCAAAACAAAATATCTGCCAAAATATTTGTCAAAATATCTGTCAAAAGAGCTGAATTTTTATTAAGTTGTCCATAGCTAAAGTCTGCTTGTCTGTATAAGACAAATGAAATCCAGACAAATGACAAAGAGCATTTTACTTAAAGCTGTCACTCTAGAAGCCACACAATGAAATGTTCTTTTTCAATTGAAAGGATTTTAAAAAAACTAATTAAGCTAATTTACATGTTGCTTGACTGTTTCGCTTGGCTCGCTCGCCTTAATCCTGAACTCATCTACCTTTTCTTTCAATTTATCTTTTTTTTTAATTCTAAAGTTAATGATTAATGTTAAAAGTAAATTTATTTTTTTCTTTTAAAACTTCACATGATAAAAACTTGAGTATATCAATGTAAAAAATAGATTTCTCTTATTGAACTGTATTTAGCCGAAATGTCAAACTTAATATACAAACCATATGAATCTTCACCACCTTTTATAATTTACTGTGGAGAGAAACTATATAAGTATTGTTTTTTTTTGTTTCAATCCTCTTTACTATGTATGTTTTGGAATAATAGTACATAACTTATGAATTAAATGTGTTTAAATCAAATAACTTACGTACTAGTAATTTGAAACAGTAACATTGAATATTTGTTTATAAAATGTTTTTTTTTTTTTATTTGTCGTTTTTTTTTCTTTTTGTCAATTTTAAGCTGGAACTGAAAAATTCATTTTTCCACAAACAAGTAAACTTAAATAAGTCACTTGTCTGTATTTAAAAATGTACGACACTGTACAACACATAATGATACTGTACAACACTGTAGGACACTACTACACATATAACACTGTACGACACTGTACAACACAGACATCACGGCATCACAGACATCCCTGCATATTGACAATAAACGACAATGTACGACACTACATGTACAACACTGTACAACACTGTACAACACAGACATCACGGCATCACAGACATCTCTGCATATTGACAATAAACGACAATGTACGACACTGTACAACACTGTACAACAACACTGTACTACACAGACATCACAGCATCACAGATAATTGATTTTGCCATCCCTGCATATTGAAAATAAATGACACTGTACGACACGGACATCACAGCATCACAGATAATTGATTTTGCCATCCCATATTGACAATAAATGACACTGTATGACACGGACATCACAGTATCACAGATAATTGATTTTGCCATCCCTGCATATTGACAATACAGTGGAATATGGCTTATGAACATTTCAGCCGATTTATATAGATTTTGGCATCTTTTTCTGCAGCCAATTATTGATTTAATATAAGATATTTATTCCTAGTACAAATATTATTATTAAAGAACTGTAACCCTTGCTAGATTATTATTCAGGCATAGCACCACCATTGGAAATAGGATGAGCTTCCGTGGGGTAGTCGCATAATGATGGTTATAAATAATCCTTGTTTCTTTTTCCTTAAAAATGCATTTTCCTTATTTTAATGATCTTTTTTTTATTTGAATGGCATTATTGATGTATTTTGAATATTTTGAAAGCATTGTCATGGTTGAATTGTGGATTTAGAAAATAAAAATTGGTGCTTGGAAATTGGAGTATGAAAACATGATTTCACTTTTTCAACAGTTTACACACTGAGCAGAAAAAATATCTTATACGACACATGACCCCTACTTTCTCATCATATTTTGATAGTGCAGAGTTGACAAACAGTAAAAATGTGTTTCACTTCTTTCATTTGGGTCTCTCTATGAATGATAAGCTTTCAAACTTTTATTATTTACTATAGAATAAAGAACACATGGGTTAGTTTAGTTAGCAAAGTGTCTGCATTGAGGATAACTGCAATTGTAAAAGTTCACAAAGTTATAAGAGTTAGCTCCCTTGGTGTATATTTTATTTTTTGCTACCAGTAGTATTTTTCATTGGAAGAGTGCCATTGTATTGGATTGGAGGGGGGGGGGGGGGGGGGGGGGAGAATTAGCAGAGGGGAAAAAACTGCATTGTATAATTATTCAAATGAGGCTTGTGTTCAACATCATCCATATCCTAAAGTGTCCTACGAGTACGTAATAAGTACCAATTGTTCCGATTAACTGATGGATCATGCGTGTAGATACAAACTTGATATTGGTGTGGCCAAATATTTTATCATTCGTGAAATGGTGATTTTAAGTATAATCCATTGGATTTTAGATCAGTTATTATCTTTTTTAATAATTGTAGTCTGTAGAAAATGAACAAGTATAAATTTTTATTATTTACCTTGAAATCTTCTTGCTCATGTTAAGGTTGGTTTGAAAAAGAAAGCTTTTGTTCTCTCTCATTTAAGGTTTGAAATTACCATGCAAATATACATTACAACAGCAATAGACTTCTCATGAGACTCGATATATATCATAGAACATTTTTTTTTTATTTTTACTAAAACATAATTATGTAGTAGACAGTAGATCCACCTAATTTCCGGAAATTGGGCAGATCTGGTTGTTGCACTTCAATTTGTGTCTTTATGTAAATCCTGGAAAATGTGTTCCAAGTATGAAATTGATTTAAGAATGAAATGCTTTTTATGACCTCGGGGCCAGGTGTGAAGATCTATTGCACAGGTACTGATATAAACCTTATAAATTATTGTATCATTTACATGTTATTATTGTCAGATTGATAGGGTAACTGCCATCAATAATGTTGCTTTTGCAATTTTTTTTATTATAAAATTTGGTGGCCAATTGTTAGACTGTGTGACCATTTTAGACTTGGTGGCCCACACTGTAAGACTGTGACCATTGTAGCTAGTCCTTGTGGCCCACACTGTAAGACTGTGTGACTATTTTAGACTTGGTGGCACACTGGAAGACTGTTTGACCATTTTTGGCCTTGTGGCCCACTGTAAGACTGACCATTTTAGGCCTTGTGGCCCACTGAAAAACTGTGTGACCAATTAGACTTGGTGGCCCACTGTAAGACTGTGTGACTATTTTAGACTTGGTGGCACACTGTAAGACTGTGTGACCATTGTAGCTAGTCCTTGCGGCCCACACTGTAAGACTGTGTGACTATTTCAGACTTGGTGGCACACTGGAAGACTATTTGACAATTTTTGGCCTTGTGGCCCACTGTAAGACTGACCATTTTAGGCCTTGTGACCCACTGAAAAACTGTGTGACCAATTAGACTTGGTGGCCCACTGTAAGACTGTGTGACCATTTTAGACTTGGTGGCCCACTGTAAGACTGTTTGACCATTTTAGACTTGGTTGTTCACTGTAAGACTGTGTGACAATTGTAGCTAGTCCTTATGGCCCACTGTAAGACTGTGTGACCAATTTGACTTGGTGACCCACTGTAAGACTGTGTGACCATTTTAGATTTGGTTTCCCACTGTAAGACTGTGTGCCAATTTTAGACTTGGTGGCCCACTGTAAGACTGTGTGACCATTTTACAACTTGGTGGCCCACTGTGAGAAAGTGTGACCATTTTAGGCCTTGTTGCTCACTGTAAGACTTGATGGCCCACTGTAAGACTGTGTGACTATTGAAGCTATTCCTTGTGACCCACTGTAAGACTGTTTGACCATTTTCCACTTGGTGGCCCACTGTAAGACTGTGTGACCATTTTAAACTTGGTGGCCCACTGTAAGACTGTGTGACCATTGAAGCTAGTCCTTGTGACCCACTGTTTGACTGTGTGACCATTTTAGATTTGGTGGCCCACTGTAAGACTGTTTGATCATATTAGACTTTATGGCCCACAGTGTAAGACTGTGTGACAATTGTAGCTAGTACTTATGGCCCACTGTAAAACTGTGTGACCATTTTAGATTTGGTGGCCGACTGTAAGACTGTGTGACCATTTTAGACTTGGTGGCCCACTGTATGACTGTTTGACCATTTGAGACTTGGTGGCCCGCTGTAAGACCGTATGACCATTGAAGCTAGTCCTTGTGGCCCTCTGTAAGACTGTGACCATTTGAGACTTGGTGGCCCACTGTAAGACTGTGACCATTGAAGCTAGTCCTTGTGGCCCACTGTAAGACTGTGACCATTTAAGACTTGTTGGCCCACTGTTAGACTGTGTGACCATTTGAGATTTGGTGGCCCGCTGTAAGACTGTGTGACCATTGAAGCTAGTCCTTGTGGCCCACTGTAAGACTATGACCATTTTAGACTTGGTGGCCTACTGTAAGACTGTGTGACCATTGAAGCTAGTCCTTGGGACCCACTGTAAGACTGTTTGACCATTTTACACTTGGACCACTGTAAGACTGTGTGACCATTTTACACTTGGTGGCCCACTGTAAGACTGTGTGACCATTGAAGCTAGTCCTTACGACCCACTGTAAGACTGTTCGACAATTTTACACTTGGTGGCCCACTGTAAGACTGTGTGACCATTTTAGATTTGGTGGCCCACTGTAAGATTGTTTGACCATTTTAGACTTTGTTGCCCACTGTAAGACTGTGTGACAATTGTAGCCAGTCCTTATGGTCCACTGTAAGACTGTGTTACCAATTAGACTTGGTGGCCCACTGTAAGACTGTGTGACTATTTTAGATTTGGTGGCCAACTGTAAGACTGTGTGACCATTTTAGACTTGGTGGCCGACTGTAAGACTGTTTGACCATTTGAGATTTGGTGGCCGCTGTAAGACTGTATGACCATTGAAGCTAGTCCTTGTGGCCCACTGTAAGACTGTGTGACCATTTTAGACTTGGACGCCCACTGTAAGACTGTGTGATCATTGAATCTAGTCCTTGTGGCCCACTGTAAGACTGTGTGACCATTTTAGACTTGGTGGCCCTCTGTAAGACTGTGTGACCATTGAAGCAAGTCCTTGTGGCCAACTGTAAGACTGTGTGACCAATTAGACTTGGTGGTCCACTGTAAGATTGTGTGACCATTGAAGCTAGTCCTTGTGACCATCTGTAAGACTGTGACCAATTAGACTTGGTGGTCCACTGTAAGATTGTGTGACCATTTTAAATTTGGTGGCCCACTTTAAGACTGTGTGACCAATTAGACTTGGTGGCCCACTGTAAGACTGTGTAACCATTTTAAATTTGGTGGCCCACTTTAAGACTGTGTGACCAATTAGACTTGGTGGCCCACTGTAAGACTGTGTGACCATTTTAAATTTGGTGGCCCACTTTAAGACTGTGTGACCAATTAGACTTGGTGGCCCACTGTAAGACTGTGTGACCATTTTAAATTTGGTGGCCCACTTTAAGACTGTGCGACCAATTAGACTCGGTGGCCCACTGTAAGACTGTGTGACCATTTTAAATTTGGTGGCCAACTGTAAGACTGTGTGACCATTTTTGATTTGGTGGCCCACTGTAAGACTGTGTGACCATTTTAGACTTGGTGGCCCTATGTAAGACTGTATGGCCATTGAAGCTAGTCCTTGTGGCCCACTGTTAGACTGTGTGACCAATTAGACTTGGTGGCCTACTGTAAGAGTGACCATTTTAGACTTGGTGGCCAACTGTATGACTGTGACCATTTTAGACTTGGTGGCTCACTGTAAGACTGTGTGACCATTGTAGCTAGTCCTTGTGGCCCACTGTAAGACTGTGTGACCATTTTAGATTTAATGGCCCACTGTAAGACTGTGTAACCATTTCAGACTTGATGGCCCACTGTAAGACTGTGACCATTTTAGACTTGGTGGCCAACTGTAAGACTGTGACCATTTTAGGCTTAGTGGTCCACTGTATACTTAATTATAGACTGTTTGACCATTTTAGACTTGGTGGCCCACTGTAAGACTGTTTGGTCATTTTGGACTTGGTTTCCAACTGAAAGACTGTTTGGTCATTTTAGACTTAGTGGCCCTTTGTAAGACTGTGTGACCTTTTTAGACTTGGTGGCCCGCTGAAAGACTGTTTGACCATTTTAGACTTGGTGGCCCACTGTAAGACTGTGTGACCATTGTAACTAATCCTTGTGGTCCACTGTAAGACTGTGTGACCATTTTAGACTTGGTAGCCCACACTGTAAGACTGTGTGACCATTTTAGACATGGTGGCCCACTGTAAGACTGTGTGACCACTGCAGGTAGTCCTTGTGGCCGCGGTTAGACTGTGTGACCATTTTAGACTTGGTGGCCCACTGTAAGACTGTGTGACCATTTTAGAATTGGTGGACTTTTGTAAGACTGTGTGACCATTATAGACTTGGTGGCCTACTGTAAGATTACGTGACTCGGGATAGATTGTTAAACATACCTTGAAACTAGTTGAAAGCAAATTTTATTTAAACATAAAATATTTAGAAAAAAACATTGCAAATACAATGTAAAGACTTTATAGGTTTTCAATAATTTTTAGCCATTCTGTCTTGTAATTTTTACATAAAAAGACTAACCAGTGTGTGCAGACCATGGTTTGTAAATAGTAATAAATACGCTGATAAACAGCTGGCTGGGGAGGAATCAATATGAACATATACAAATATATTGCAATTTGTCATACATCCATGTAGAGAGAGTGGAAAATGTTAAAACATAGGTTTTTACATTGCCGAATGTTTGGGCATGCTTTTGTTTTGAACGATTGAAAGATCATGCAAGGATATTGACATTGTTTTATAGTTTATGGTTCCCCGAACAGTGAACATGAATAATCGTGGGATAATCTATAGCGCACTTTACCAACTATAGGAAATTATTCTTAAATTACACATTATACAATAGACGTATTCTGATAGAGTGAATACTCAAATGTATTAGAAAGGTTTGACTTTTCAATCGAGTGTTTATCTTTTGAACTGAAGACTTTTTCTTCAGTGGTATACTTGTATTGTTTGTTTTGACATTCAAATGACGGGCAGTTAGGAAGAGTGTCTATCCTACACTTGGAAAGTGAATGTGTAACGTTTATAATCAATAGCCCGTTTTTGTTACAAAATTGGGTTAATGTTTCAAGATTGCATTTTTCTGTGACATTATTAATTCATGACTGGGTATGGATTTAAGGAATGCAAATTTCAAGGTGAGAATAACATTTTTTCATATAACAATAATGATAAAAAAAAATATATCTGAACCCAAGCGCACCCTCTTCAGGTGGAATTCAAATATTACTTAGACAAGCAAAATACTGCAAGTATGAAGAAAGAATACAAATTTACTATCAGTTATAAATGTATGTACAATATGATTAGTCTTAAAGGTAGTGTATTGGGACAAATTACTTTGAATGTCTTAAAAAATAAAATTATTTTTGAAATGGACACAGAGCATCTCATTATTATATGTAAATAAAATCTCAACGGTTTGGTGAATCCACCAAAACGTGACAAAATGTTTTTAACCATTTTCTAAATTTTGAAAAATCCTGATATACTGTGTACTTCTTTTCAAATTTGAAATTTGTTGGACCATGCCTTCACAGCAGCTTAGGGTAGACCAGATAACTATACAGTTGTACTTGTTTGAGTGTTTGGGGTCATTTTTATGCCATTACAAGACTAAATGATGGTAAGTTATCATGAACCACTCTTTTCTGGGATCTTGGGAGGTTGAACAAGTACACATCTCCACAAGTAACTTTCCCACTAAAATCAGCTGTAAGAGATGAGTGATTGTAAGATGCAATGTCGTATATCAGTCATCACAGAGACTGTGGCCTGGCGGGGAATTAAACTCAGGACCCTGGATTGGTAGTCAGATGTGCTACTGACTAAGCTAAACAATTGTTATATTCATGATCTTGAATGTTATAGTGATTCCAGGTACAGAAGTAATTGGTCCATTACATTGTATAGTGTAAATTGTATTGTATTGTATTATTTCATAATTATTGTACTACAATGTATTGTATCATAATGTGTCATCTGCGGCTGCATGGTCTAAGGCGCCATCTCAAGATCACTTACCTCTCAACCCTAGGTCGTAGTCCCACTTGCTCCAAAAACTTTATATAAGAAAGTTTGCCAGTTACTTGTGGTTCTGCCCAGATTCATTCTGAAGTCTTCCTACACCAATAAACTGGATATGCCATATATAACCTGAAATGGTGTTGAAAATAACTTTATACCCCATCAAAAAATAAGCATCATAATTGATCACAGCTGTTTAGTATTTCTTTCTACAATGATTATGCTGTATCACAGTCAGTACCTAGTCCAGGCACTGCTGCAGTGAATGGTTGAGTTACTGAATGATCTAAGAAGCTTACCTCTCACCACTGAGGTCAGAGTTTAGAGCCCAACTAAATAAATACTTTGTATGTGTAAGTTTACATGTTGTGAGCAGAAGGACGGTTTGAGTTCTCAGGCTAGACTTTTCTTATTTTGTTGGAACTTAAATGCACTAGGTCTCTACAAGGCTTTTACACTTAAAGATGCCCTTTAGGCAAACTCGTACTCAGTTTATTGATTGAAACCTTAGTAAGAAAATGGTCAGTACCTGTTTCAAACTCACTGGAATATTAACGAAAATTTGGTAGTCAAGTCGAACACTAGGTAAGACAAATTAATATTGGCTCCATTTTCATCAGCTGCTGAGTTTAAATCTTATGTAGACTAATACAGTTAATATTTTGTTTGATTTATTTTGCATTAATTTTGTTGTTTCCCAGGGACAAGGGCTATAAATAATGTTTCAATGTCATTCTGACATTAAAGTGCCAAAAAAATTTTGACAATCAAAATTTAAACATAAAAAACAAAATTAACATTCAAAATTCAAAAGACAATTTTGACATTCAAGTGCAAAGGCAATTTTGACATTCAAGTGCAAAGACAAGTTTGACATGCAAGTGCAAAGACAATTTTGACATTCAAGTGCAAAGACAAGTTTGACATTCAAGTGCAAAGACAAATTCGACATGCAAGTGCAAAGACAATTTTGACATTCAAGTGCAAAGACAATTTTGACATTCAAGTGTGAGGGCAATTTTGACATTCAAGTGCAAAGACAATTTTGACATTCAGGTGCAAAGGCAATTTTGACATTCAAGTGCAAAGGCAATTTTGATGTTCAAGTGCAAAGACAATTTTGACATTCAAGTGCAAAGACAAATTCGACATGCAAGTGCAAAGACAATTTTGACATTCAAGTGCAAAGACTATTTTGACATGCAAGTACAAAGACATGCAAGTGTAAAAACAAAATTAACATTCAAAATTCAAAAGACAATTTTGACATTCAAGTGCAAAGGCAATTTTATTTTGACATTCAAGTGCAAAGACAAATTAAACATGCAAGTGCAAAGACATTCAAGTGCAAAGACAATTTTGACATTGAAGTGCAAAGACAATTTTGACATGCAAGTGTAAAAACAAAATTAACATTCAAAATTCAAAAGACTATTTTGACATTCAAGTGCAAAGGCAATTTTGTCAATATTGTATTCAGCATGTAAAAATGTGCATATGCATTCGTTCATCATATAGTTTAAATATGGGACTAATGATACCATTATTGCTTATATATTAGGAGACTGTTTTGACTGATAATTAACAGTCTCTGTGATGATTGATATACGACTTTGTGTCTCATCATTAGTAGTCTCTCACCACTGATTCAAGTGGGGAAGTTATTGGTTACTTGCAGAGATGGGGTGTGCTTGAGTACTGGTTAACCTTTCAGGATCCTAAGAAACAGTGGTTATGTTAACTGATTGTCTGTTACCCCTTGATGGCATAAAAATGACACTAAATATTCAATCAATCAATCAATCAATTTTACAAATTGGTTTATTAAGAATACATTCCACATGTATGAACTGAGTCTGGGCAAATTTAAATCCATTTAGTCTTGCTAGTGGAATCAAAATGTAATATTTTGCAATAAGTATTGCATATGATTTTGAGACATTTTATTCTTCAGTTTAAAACTGTTTGGCGTCTACGGTTGTTTGAAATTGGAATTTGATTAGGAATGTATCTCAAAATGGCTTCGATTTAATCAGAATTCTTGCATGGAACAGACAGAACAATGCAACGCTGATATGCATGTGGGCGACAAGTATGGAACAAGACCAATTTTATATATTGGCACTACAATTATGGATTAGATGAGTGCATTCTGGGTATTAATTTAACCATCCAGGGGGCAATCACTTTCTAAAGTTTAGCTTTAAACATTTTAGCCTATTTTTCTCTCCAGTTTTATTGAGTATTATAAATTTTGCATGAGGTTACTTGATTTGAGACTTGTGTCTCTTTATTACAAATAAATGGCACCATAACTTCTTAACTTGTTCATTCAATATTATTGCGTCTGCTTCAATAAGGAAATGGCTCTCTGTGGGAATGCATCATTTGTGTATATTTTACTGCTAGTGCATTGCATTGTTGACTGAGTATACATGGCCATTGTTTTTTATCACAGTGAGGCATATAGAGTTAAATTGCTTTTGTCAGTTTGTATGTCCGTCTGTCAGTTTGCTCATATTGTCATTGTGTTCAGGTACATTTGCTTTTGACGGAGGAGTGGCCCATTATTTATTATTAGTGGTTAATCAGTCAAACTTCCTCATCAGCTCCTCATCCTATACTTCTAAACTGATTTTCACCAAACTTGCTAGGGAGTATTTGAATTGAGTCCAGTTATGTGTATTGTCATTGTGTTTGCATCCATGATTTTTTGCTGAATTAGAGTATGATCTAGTGGTAGAGTTCTTGCATGTGGAAGGTTATGAGTTCGATCCCCAAGCGGGTCATACCAAAGACTTGAAAAATGGTACTAGAATTTCCTCGCATGGCGCTCAGCATTTAGAGGAAAGTTCTAGGTCTGGTCGGCCTTGTGTCAGAATGATGTAACTGGATGGGGTACCATGCCATGTGTCCGCGGCATGATATTTCAGTGTAGCAGCACTAGAATGCTTTCTTAAATAGACACTTTTGCGATATAACTGAAAAATTGATGAAAGTGGCACTTTTCTACAGCATTGTTGAGGCTTGTTGGATACAATGCAGTTCTATGCCATCAATGGTAAGTCTAAGCCATCAATGGTAAGCCAAAGTCATCAATGGTAAGTCTAAGTCATCAATGGTAAGCCTAAGTCATCAATGGTAAGCCAAAGTCATCAATGGTAAGCCTAAGTCATCAATGGTAAGCCAAAGTCATCAATGGTAAGCCAAAGTCATCAATGGTAAGTCTAAGCCATCAATGGTAAGCCAAAGTCATCAATGGTAAGTCTAAGTCATCAATGGTAAGCCTAAGTCATCAATGGTAAGCCAAAGTCATCAATGGTAAGCCAAAGTCATCAATGGTAAGCCTAAGTCATCAATGGTAAGCCAAAGTCATCAATGGTAAGTCTAAGCCATCAATGGTAAGCCAAAGTCATCAATGGTAAGTCTAAGTCATCAATGGTAAGCCAAAGTCATCAATGGTAAGCCTAAGTCATCAATGGTAAGCCAAAGTCATCAATGGTAAGCCTAAGTCATCAATGGTAAGCCTAAGTCATCAATGTCAGAAACAGGAACTGCCATTGTATATGCTGTCTGTGTCCTGAATATAGACTGGGCTGATGTGTAATAAGAATATTGACATACAATGACAATACATACACCATCTGTCCCATCACACATAATCTATATTATCCCAGTCTGCAATGACTCAGCATACTGCACTAAACTAAACAATCAATTCATTTGAGTGTTTTTGCTTTTTTTCACCGTTTTTGTCTGCAAGGAAAAACAGAATCTAGTAAATTGAATGCACATTAACAATTCTTGGAAAAGTTCTCAGAAAAAAACAACCAGGAGTAACTGGGACTACAGTGCACAAAAAAAAATTAATTGAGAGGTTGCTTGAAATCGTGTATTTTTGTCTTTGCTGTAATAAACTTGATGTATTTAGGTTATTTAAAAGTTTCACAGAAAGAGGCTGACTTGGTCATGGTTATTGTACACTCATCCATTAAACACGTTTTAATTATGATCAATAAATTATTCTTTTGAAAGCATCCCAGTACAATTAATGCCCTATTGTGCACTTTATGAGATGCGTCTGATGGCATTTGGATTGTGTCCCGGGGTGGCGTAAATGATATTGAAAGAAAACACTGAGCTCTGTTATACACAAGGGTATATTGGTCTATTTTTTCAATGGATGACTTTTCATCAATATTATATTGCACATACATTATCCTGTTGAATTGTCACATTTGGTTAGGCCTATAAAATGAATTGTTTGTTTACGATTTCATGGTTAAAAATAATAGGTAGTTAGGTCGGTATATATATATATATATATATATATATATATATATATATAGTTTTTTTAAGCATGATTTGTCGCTGTTAGATGTGTATTTTAACATGGTTTGTACATAAAAACACACTGCTTGTCAATTCTGCAAAGTTTATTTGCACTGCATTTGATTGATTGATTGATTTAATTAGCAAATATTTAGCATCATTTTATGCCATCGAAGGCCAACAGATGATCACTTAACCTAACCACTGTTTCCTGGGATCATGGAAAGTTATTATAAACAGTACTCGAGCACAACACATCTCCGCAAGTAACTGATAACATTCCCACTTGAATCATTGGTGAGAGACAAATGATAATGAGATGTAGTGCTGTACAAGGGTTGGTCAATAAGATTGTTGATTTTTTATGCTTCCCCAAAGGGGGGAAGCATATAGTTGCCGCTTCGTCTGTGCATGCGCACGGGCGTCCATCCGTGTGTCACAAAATTCTTGTCCAGGCTATTTCTCTACAACCTCTGGTTGGAGTTTTATGAAACTTGCTAGGATGCATCACTACCAAGTGGAGATGTGCATTATATCTTTTTGTTCCGGTTCGATGATTTTTCACGGAGTTATGGCCCTTTGATTCTGTCTGTGACCAAATTCTTGTCCGGGCTATTTCGCTACAACCCATTGATGGAATTTTATGAAACTTGCTAGGATGCATCACTACCGAGTGGAGATGCGCATAATATCTTTGTGTTCAAGTTCAATGATTTTTCACGGAGTTATGGCCCTTTGATTCTGTCTGTGACCAAATTCTTGTCTGTGCTATTTCTCTACAACCCAATGTTGGAATTTTATGAAACTTGCTAGGATGCATCAATACCAAGTGGACATGCGCAAATTATCCTTGTGTTCCGGTTCGTTGATTTTTCACAGAGTAATGGTCCTTTAATTGAGTCTGTGACCAAATTCTTGTCCGCACTATTTCTCTACAACCCCATGTTGGATTTTTATGAAACTTGCTAGGATGCATCACTACCAAGTTGAGATGCGCATATTGTCTTTGTGTTCAAGTTCGATGATTTTCACAGAGTTATGGCCCTTTCATTGAGTCTGACCAAATATTGTCTGTACTATTTCTCTACAACCTCAGGTTGGAATTTTATGAAATTTGCTATTTTTGTGTTCCAGTTTGATGGTTTTTCACAGAGTTGTGGCTCTTTAATTCTGTCTGTGACCAAACTCTTCTCCGCTCTATTTCTCTACAACCTCAGGTTGGAATTTTATGAAACTTGCTAGGATGCATGATTACCAAGTGGAGATGTGCATTTTGTCTTCATGACGCTATATCGCTACAAGCTCTGGTTTTAATTTTGTAAAACTAGCTAGGATATGCACATATTGTCATTTTGTTCCAGTTCAATGATTTGCGAATGAGTTCTGTCAAGTGCAGAGCCACATATTGTTTCTGCTATGCAGTTTGGTATTTTTCAACAAAGTAGCCATCAGCACTAAGGGAATATGGTACAGAGTCAAACACTCACTTGGGGAGCATTCATCGGTTCCACCAATATTATTTTCTATTGAGAGAGACTTTTGGAATAAAAATAAAACAATTATATATCTCATGAAAGTGTATTCAATTCTCTCATAAATGCAGAAAACTATAGTTTGATACATAAATAGTTAAAATTCTGCATTATATTATCTACAGTCAGCTACCCAGAGCATGACAGAGATCATAACAACATCATGTACAACGTTGCGCCTCTCATTCTTCCCGAGGTATTCCCCATTTATCCATATGCATTTTTTATGACATGTAACCCATTTGTTAAATGTATCTGCATACCATGACTGGTCAAATGATGAGACAATACGCTCGGTTTCTACCTTAAGTTCATCTATGGATTCAAACTTTCTTCCTCTAAGGTTCTTTTAAATCTCTGGGAATAATCTAAAGTCCATTGGAGCTAGCTGTGGGCTATATGGCGGATGATTTAGCAGTTCAAACCCAAGTAGGTCAATTTTTAGAAGAGTAGATCTTGCCTTGTACAATGGGGCATTGTCTTGATGAAAGATAACACGATCTAAAGACAGTCCCGATCTTTTCTTTCTTAGCGCCTGAACCAGATGTCTCCTCAGAATCTGTACAAGTAATAATTTTGAAAATATTTATTTTATTTAATTAATCCTATATTTTTATAATTTATTCTAATATTGTTTCTTTATTTCTATTTTAATCAAATCACATATTTTTTTAGTTTATAATATTTCTTTTCTTTTTCAAGTATTAGCTTTGAATAGTTATCTGCATTTACAGTCTGGCCATCTGGTTTTTGGTGTTGAAGGATCATCCCTGTCCTATCCATAAAAAACACAAATGTGTGTTTTCTGCCGCATTTGTTGACCTTGGCCTTTTTTTGGTGGCAGTGTTCCTGGCGTTTTCCATACGAATGATTGCGCTTTTGTCTCTGGATCGAAATTCCAAAGCAAGGTTTTGTCCGTTGTAATTATCAATCTAAATAGCTCTCACCTTCTGACTCGTACCGTTCAACAAACTCATGAAAAGCGCTGACTCGTTTTTAGCTCTACTGGCCAAAGGCCAGAAGTGCTTATGCGATGGAGCGTTGTCTGTCGTCCGTCGTCTATCGTCTGTCGTCTGTCATCTGTTAGCAGCACTTTCTCTGAAACCACTTAGCTGATTAAACTGAAACTTCACATGCATGTTTCTGTTGCATAGGAGACTATACAGAAGATTTTTTTTTCGATCTGAAATTCAAGATGGCCGCCATTACTTAAAATAGTCCAAAACTTAAAAAATCTTCTTCTCACGAACGGCTAACAGATTTTCAAAATGTTTATGTAATAATGATGACCAACTATAGTTTTGTTAGATTTGTACAAATAGTGTCTCTAGGGTTAAATATGACCCCGCCCCGAGGGTTCAATTAGGGACACATGTCATTATAATATTTTTTTTTTTTTTTTTTTTTAAATTGGAAATGATTTTGCCTATATCTTCACAGAAGCATTGTTTGGTGAAGGAGGTTCAGATTTGTAAAAATGAATGGGTTCCACTGTCTTAAGGGGTCAGGAGGGGCCCAAATCCATAAAAAACATACATGTACAAGATAAACAGAGTAACTCAACATTTTATTAACTGATATGGCTATTCCAACAAAACAACATAATTTATATTACATGTATTAATTGGCTCAATACTAACTGTATGCTCCTAAAAGTGTAGGATTGAAAACTAAGAAAACTGTAAAAATGAATAGTATTTGTATAACATTTATATATAATAAACTGAACCGTGTTTATTTTGATTGACAAAATGAAACTGTATACAATATGACTAGTATTAGTAAATTGGACAGCAGTTACTTAAACTGTTGGCATTCATGCCTACAGAACTATATCAAAAAACGAAACCGTATATAGAATGATTAGTATTAATCTGTTGACATAATTTAACATAGTTCATAGGCATTTTTAAATGCCAACAGTTTTAGTAACTGCAGTCAAATTTACTAATATTAGTCATTTCATATATGCAGTTCTGAACATTGTTTCAATATCAAAATAAACTAGCAGTAGTAGTACTAACTTGCCCTGATCAAAGGTTCACGTGCTTAGATTTTTATTACCAGTACACTTTGCGGTATAATATAAAATATTTAAACATAAATAGACTTAAATGTATTAATTTTTATGTAAGGTTAGCTCCCCATAACATTATGCATGTGTAAATCATAAGTTTTAGAGTTTGAATAAGATCAGGAGAAGTGAAAGAATTTCAGGGAAAGCTGACTTTGTTCTATACCGGGTACGTATGACCGACTTATTATGTTGTATTTAGTCTTTGTTCTTTATTGACTATTATTTCTGTTCTGTCGACTCTGTGGCAGTATGAGCAGTTGTTAATTCAAAACATTATTTTAAATATATTTCTCTTCTTTTCTAATGATTGCTAAATGTCATAACAACAACAATGGCAATGTCAAGCCCACAAAGCTATTCAATTCATCCAAGAGAACTTGGCAATAGGATAAATAAAAGCTGTCTTTGATAGCCTTCAAATATCTAGAAAAGTGCAACTATATTTCAAATATTAAAAAGACAATTTACCTAAATTGTTGTTTTCAATACTATATTTAAATTATGATATGACTGCCAAAGAAAATTATATGCTGAATCTACACAACCAAAAGCAATAAGTTCATTACTATAATACCCCACCCACATTTTTCTATACCGTATACTTGATTTAAATATCACCGTTCACGTTTTCACAGAAGAAAATTTACATACATACAGTTCCAGTTATTGTAAATCTACGAAATATTTATATGAGTACCAGAATTTAACGCTTACATTATACATTACGCGAATTATCTGCAAAAACATAATCATATTTTAGAAATTGCCACCATTTTGGCAAAGGGAGAAAATATTTTTATGCTGTTCATATTGGAGGATTTGATGGACATCTGCAAACTACGTCATCATCTATTTTTAATTCCTTTCTCAGGTGCGTGGTAATATGTTTGTACCCTGGTATTAGATATCCAACCAGTCATAGCGGTTATTAAAAAAAAAATTAATTTATATTCAAAGCTACCCACAAATCACATTAGAGGAATAAAAATAGATACATGTAATTGAATATGAATGAGAGGTTTTCCGAAGTCGCAATATTGGGCATGCTGTAAACACTGTGGGGTCAATTGTTTCTACTGATTAGTTTTGGTCTTTAAGCAACAGTTTCACATGACATTGTGTTGTATAGAATATATTTGCAAACCTGTGTATTGTGAAAACTAGCTTGTCCGATTTTTAAGACAAGCCAGGAGCGGTCGAAAATTTAAAAAATAAAAACTCAAAAATTTTCCCCAATGAAATTTTTTCAGTCGGTGCTTTTTTTGTGGGTTGGTCAGGCAAGGAAAAAACAACACTATTTTTATTTAGGCCTTGCTGATTCAAGCCTTGAGTTGTTGTTCTATATGTATAAATGCTTGAGAACTCACTTCACTTGTCAGCAGTGGATAGATTAAGTGGCTTGAATTCCAGTTACATTTGGCATTGAAAATAAAAGAGTATCGTGGTTACCAAATCAGACAGATTTTTCTATCCAGGCTCTCTCATTTACTCCCATTTTTACACTTTCAGCTTTAGACTAGTGTTACATATGTAGCTTGTTTCATGAATGATGTAAATAATCTATTGTCTTCTGACTCAGCTTAGCTCAGTCAGCAATACGTCTGACTGTCAATCCATGTGTCCAGAGTTCAAATCTCCACCCAGCCAGTCACAGTCAGCAGTATGTCTGACTGTCAATCCATGTGTCCAGAGTTCAAATCTCCACCCAGTCAGTCACAGTCAGCAATATGTCTGACTGTCAATCCATGTGTCCAGAGTTCAAATCTCCACCCAGATAGTCACAGTCAGCAATATGTCTGACTGTCAATCCATGTGTCCAGAGTTCAAATCTCCACCCATCCAGTCACAGCCAGCAATATGTCTGACTGTCAATCCATGTCTCCAGAGTTTAAATCTCCACCCAGTAAGTCACAGTCAGCAATACGTCTGACTGTCAATCCATGTGTCCAGAGTTCAAATCTCCACCCAGCCAGTCACAGTCAGCAGTACGTCTGACTGTCAATCCATGTGTCCAGAGTTCAAATCTCCACCCAGTCAGTCACAGTCAGCAATATGTCTGACTGTCAATCCATGTGTCCAGAGTTCAAATCTCCACCCAGTCAGTCACAGTCAGCAATACGTCTGACTGTCAATCCATGTGTCCAGAGTTCAAATCTCCACCCATCCAGTCACAGCCAGCAATATGTCTGACTGTCAATCCATGTCTCCAGAGTTTAAATCTCCACCCAGTAAGTCACAGTCAGCAATACGTCTGACTGTCAATCCATGTGTCCAGAGTTCAAATCTCCACCCAGTCAGTCACAGTCAGCAATATGTCTGACTGTCAATCCATGTGTCCAAAGTTCAAATCTCCACCCAGTCAGTCACAGTCAGCAATATGTCTGACTGTCAATCCATGTGTCCAGAGTTTAAATCTCCACCCAGCCAGTCACAGTCAGCAATACATCTGACTGTCAATCCATGTGTCCAAAGTTCAAATCTCCACCCAGTCAGTCACAGTCAGCAATATGTCTGACTGTCAATCCGTGTGTCCAAAGTTCAAATCTCCACCCAGTCAGTCACAGTCAGCAATACATCTGACTGTCAATCCATGTGTCCAGAGTTCAAATCTCCACCCAGCCAGTCACAGTCAGCAATACGTCTGGCTGTCAATTCATGTGTCCAGAGTTCAAATCTCCACCCAGCCAGTCACAGTCAGCAATATGTCTGACTGTCAATCCATGTGTCCAGAGTTCAAATCTCCACCCAGTCAGTCACAGTCAGCAATACGTCTGACTGTCAATCCATGTGTCCAGAGTTCAAATCTCCACCCAGCCAGTCACAGTCAGCAATATGTCTGACTGTCAATCCGTGTGTCCAGAGTTCAAATCTCCACCCAGTCAGTCACAGTCAGCAATATGTCTGACTGTCAATCCATGTGTCCAGAGTTCAAATCTCCACCCAGTCAGTCACAGTCAGCAATATGTCTGACTGTCAATCCATGTGTCCAGAGTTCAAATCTCCACCCAGCCAGTCACAGTCAGCAATATGTCTGACTGTCAATCCATGTGTCCAGAGTTCAAATCTCCACTCAGTCAGTCACAGTCAGCAATATGTCTGACTGTCAATCCATGTGTCCAGAGTTCAAATCTCCACCCAGCCAGTCACAGTCAGCAATATGTCTGACTGTCAATCCATGTGTCCAGAGTTCAAATCTCCACCCAGTCAGTCACAGCAATACGTCTGACTGTCAATCCATGTGTCCAGAGTTCAAATCTCCACCCAGCCAGTCACAGTCAGCAATATGTCTGACTGTCAATCCATGTGTCCAGAGTTCAAATCTCCACCCAGTCAGTCACAGTCAGCAATACGTCTGACTGTCAATCCATATGTCCAGAGTTCAAATCTCCACCCTGCCAGTCACAGTCAGCAATATGTCTGACTGTCAATCCATGTGTCCAGAGTTCAAATCTCCACCCAGTCAGTCACAGTCAGCAATACGTCTGACTGTCAATCCATGTGTCCAGAGTTCAAATCTCAACCCAGCCAGTCACAGTCAGCAATACGTCTGACTGTCAATCCATGTGTCCAGAGTTCAAATCTCCACCCAGTCAGTCACAGTCAGCAATACATCTGACTGTCAATCCATGTGTCCAGAGTTCAAATCTCCACCCAGCCAGTCACAGTCAGCAATACCTCTGACTGTCATTCCATGTGTCCAGAGTTTAAATCTCCACCCAGTCAGTCACAGTCAGCAGTATGTCTTACTGTCAATCTGTGTGTCCAGAGTTCAAATCTCCACCCAGTCAGTCACAACAATACCTCTGACTGTCAATCCATGTGTCCAAAGTCCAAATCTCCACCCAGTAAGTCACAGTCAGCATTACGTCTGACTGTCAATCCGTGTGTCCAAAGTTCAAATCTCCACCCAGTCAGTCACAGTCAGCAATATGTCTGACTGTCAATCCATGTGTCCAGAGTTCAAATCTCCACCCAGCCGGTCACAGTCAGCAATACGTCTGACTGTCAATCCATATGTCCAGAGTTCAAATCTCCACCCTGCCAGTCACAGTCAGCAATATGTCTGACTGTCAATCCATGTGTCCAGAGTTCAAATCTCCACCCAGTCAGTCACAGTCAGCAATACGTCTGACTGTCAATCCATGTGTCCAGAGTTCAAATCTCCACCCAGCCAGTCACAGTCAGCAATACGTCTGACTGTCAATCCATGTGTCCAGAGTTCAAATCTCCACCCAGTCAGTCACAGTCAGCAATACATCTGACTGTCAATCCATATGTCCAGAGTTCAAATCTCCACCCAGCCAGTCACAGTCAGCAATACCTCTGACTGTCATTCCATGTGTCCAGAGTTCAAATCTCCACCCAGTCAGTCACAGTCAGCAGTATGTCTTACTGTCAATCTGTGTGTCCAGAGTTCAAATCTCCACCCAGTCAGTCACAGCAATACCTCTGACTGTCAATCCATGTGTCCAAAGTCCAAATCTCCACCCAGTAAGTCACAGTCAGCATTACGTCTGACTGTCAATCCGTGTGTCCAAAGTTCAAATCTCCACCCAGTCAGTCACAGTCAGCAATATGTCTGACTGTCAATCCATGTGTCCAGAGTTCAAATCTCCACCCAGTCAGTTACAGTCAGCAATACATCTGACTGTCAATCCGTGTGTCCAGAGTTCAAATCTCCACCCAGCAAGTCACAGTCAGCAATACATCTGACTGTCAATCCATGTGTCCAGAGTTCAAATCTCCACCCAGCCAGTCACAGTCAGCAATATGTCTGACTGTCAATCCATGTGTCCAGAGTTCAAATCTCCACCCAGCCAGTCACAGTCAGCAATACGTCTGACTGTCAATCCATGTGTCCAGAGTTCAAATCTCCACCCAGTCAGTCACAGTCAGCAATATGTCTGACTGTCAATCCATATGTCCAGAGTTCAAATCTCCACCCAGTCAGTCACAGTCAGCAATATGTCTGACTGTCAATCCATGTGTCCAAAGTTCAAATCTCCACCCAGTCAGTCACAGTCTTTGATGATTGATCATGGACTTTGTGCCACAGCCATTAATCTTGTACTCCAACTACGATGCATTCATTCATTGATTTGTCTCAGTGTTAAGACTTGTTTCATGATTTATGTGAATAAAATAATCTTCAAATGATTGTATATGGTCACGTTTCACAGGCAGTTACAAGTGTCTGAAGTGGACGTATGTTGTATGTCGCAGCTTGGTAGAGCAGGGTAACATTCTATTCAATTGTTTTGAATAGACAGTGTCAGTAACAAACAGTACAAGATGGGTGTCTACCAGTATCACTGACATCTCCTTAAATACTGGATTCTGCATATTCATTTGTGATGTATTTTTAACTGTATCTTTAGAGTTATGGCCCTTTAATTAGTCAAAAATGCTAAAACTGCCCATTTCCGCTCAATAACTAGAGTATTCTTTATCAGAACTGTAACAAACTTACACAAAGTGTGAATCTCTATAAAATCGAGGCCATGTTCAATAACCAGCCAATTTAGACTATTATCTTTAGAGTTATGAGGTTGTCAAGCAATATTTAAGTGCTGTCTATTTTTAGAATGGGGATTTCTTTCGAAATGAAATACTTGTATTGCCTTTGTCACATTTTGTTAGATTTGATATATCAAACCATTTGTATTCTATTTTTTTATGATAATGAGATGCTTTTTAGCTATTTTAGAAATTATTTTAATTTTTAAGACATTAATACTTTTTTTTATATACCCCCTTTAAATCTGTCGCAATGTATCAAAGCTGTCTTGTAAGAACCTAGTGTTTGTTTTTCTGTGAGGGTCGATATAATACTGTTTCAGTTTTCCATTCATCAATCCATTTCATTACTAAATGATATCATAAAAATTCAATAAATAGCTGATGTACTCTGTGATGAGTGGACATGAGATAACCTGATATCTGTTTACTGTCAGCGACTGTATCATATTGTTGTACTGCTTGTATTAGCCTTCCATCGGAGATGTGTTAACTACTTATTACAGATCAATTCTAGCTAATATTACCAGCGTTACTGGACTCGCCCAGTCCTTCATCACTGCTCACAGTGTTAATTTGTTTATTGTAATTTTATGCCATATAGGATTATGTAATTTTATATAAAGACATATTATATTCTAAAATGGTATATTTATGAGGGGAAAACTGGAAATTATGAGCCTGGATTTATTTTAGCTCAATTGCGAAGAAAGCTTAAAGCTTAATTTTACAGCTCTTGAGGCTGCTTCCTGTAGAACCAGTAATGAGTTGTTTTCTTAGAGGCATCTGGGCAAACTGGGAATCCAACACACAACCTCTGGCGTGAGCGGCAAACACTCTTTCCACTACACTACCACTCTTCTTGAATAAGCCTTTGAAGTACTATAAAAAATTAACACATCAAGGGGAGTAATCCTTGCATTATGTGTAACTTTAAGAGTTAGGCTTCTTTTTAAGTTTATATTATTGCAGACTCAATATCTGCCTGCTCTCTCAAGGGCAAAAGTGCCAATATGCAGACTTGAATGCTTATTTTTGTCTGTTTTGAAAAAAAACAATTTGATTTATTGGTTCCAGCACAGCAGACAATGGTGGGGAACTGCAGACATAGCATTTATGTCTTTTAGCTGGTTAAGAGAGAGAATATGGCCACATTTTGGCATCAAACATTGTCATACTGGATAGTGAAAAACACTTTCAATATAAATTAAGTCTTCAGGGGCGTAGCTTCCTATAGACACTGTAGGCACATGCCTACAATTTTACAATAAAGTGAACAAACCTTACAACATTACATTTATTATCAATTCTGGTTATAAAATGGTGAATTTAAGGTTAATATTAAAGATAACAAGGCCCCTAAAAACATAAGGAATACATGCCAAAACTTACTTACGAGTCTAGCTGAAAATCTTTTAGAGGGAGCATGTCCCCGGACCCCCTTACAACTGTGCCTGCGCATCGTTTCCAGCCAAGATATGTCCCTGGTCTTGACTATAATTTTTTAAAGAGCATTACAACTAAGATCGTTTCTCAGTTTTAAGAAGATCTTTATGACAAGGTTTTTTTTATCATTCGTCTCAAACCACTAATTCAACAGTTACTTTAGTAAGGCCAGATATTTTAGGGGCATGACTGATATGTTGCTTGCTATTAGACTGTGAGATAACATGTATTTTATTATTGATTAAGGCAGAAACTGCACACTGATGAGTACAACTGGCCTGCTGTTTGGGAGATCATGTTGATAATGTCATAGAAACTAGGTTGTACTGAGGACACGGTCATTACTTGTGACTACCATTCAAACATAAACTTTTAATAGGCCTAAAATGAAAACTGGGAAATATATGTATATATTATAGATATATATATTTTAAGATTCTGCATTCTTATTAAATAAAATATACCTTACCTACCTATTTAATGAAAACGGCAAATACTTTTTTATCAATGGCCTCTGATTTAACCCTTTACTTCATATAGACGCCTTTTGACACCTCTTATATAGACGCCTTTGGATACCTAATATAGAAGGCTTTTGAATTATTGGGTGAATTATGTTTATATTAACTGACAGAGTGGAAAACAGTGCAGGAAGTGTTCAGATTGCTCATTACGAGCTATCTGAACTCTTCCTGCACTGTTTTCAAAGGCCTTCTGTGATTGATGCGGGAAAACGCCTATCTATGATGTAAAGGGTTAAGATATACAATAACATATTTAGCTAATATATTTTTCTTGATTTAATTGGCAGAATGCACTTCTTTGTAAAAAGAATTATATTCCTTGAGAACAAATTGCCCAATCGAACTCACAAGTGACCAGTTATCAGTTGCAATTATTGACTACGAAGGCATGTCAAGTGAAATTATAACAAATCCTGTCATTTTATTTATCTTTTAACATGTTTGATACAAGTTGAATATGTGCAGAGGTTATCTGCCTTAAGCGGCCGTGACATTGGTCTTTCCTTAAAAGCATTATTTTGAACGGCAGGTTTGTTTATTGAAACTTAAAGCCCCAACTGCCATATAAAAGCCACAAGAAATATAATTATATATAATCTTATACAAGATTCAAACTGGAGAACCCCTTTTCAAAATTTCAGTCACCATTGCATTGTTTTTATAATTATGCATACTGAACGGAACAGCTAACTCGGAACAGCTAACTCGTCAAAGTATTTAGTGGCGTTATCAAAATTTGCATGAGAGTAATGCGACATTAACAGACAATTATCATAGCTAAGCCTAAATGTTCTTTGTTATTGAAGACCAAATTTGGAGGAAATTGCTTTAATACTTTTTGAGAAAATACATAAAAGGTCAGGTACATAAAATGTTAAGTGACAGGTTAGCTGTTCCATTCAGTATACTAGATTATTGTCAATACATTAAATTGTGAAAGAGTATTTCCACTGTTTGCTTGTCATTATGCAGTTACAACTGCCAAAATAAATGAAATTGTAGGAAGAAGCATCTGAGGACTCTAAATTGTGAACAAATACATACACATAGATCCGTATGTAGATGATCTTCAGCAGGTTTAAAGCAGCTGACTAATGGTGTATTTTTAGCAGATTGAAACTCTAACTGAAAGGTACAGCTGTTATACAATAACCACTCCTACAAGTTCTCTCTGCCCTGGTAGAAAGTTGTGTTTTTTTTTCAGTGTTAAGTCTCAGTTCTGGAAATGGATTTAAGACAGATTCATATAAGTTCTGAGTATTAACTTCACAGAACATCAACATAATTATAACGTATCTCATATATGATACCCATAGAAAATACAGAGTTTTAAAATTCAAAAAAAAATAATCAAGATCTTAAAGCACAAAAGATAACAGTGTTTGTAAAAAACAGTCTTAAAAAATTAAATACATAACTTAGTATTTAAATAATAATAAGCATGGTTAATAGTATAGCAATATAAAAAACATGGTCTATAATATAAGGATCAATAGTAAAAACATGGTCTTATGATACAAACTGTAGCATAGTATGCCCTCATAATACAAGTTATAACATAATATGCCCTCATAATACAAGTTATAACATAATATGCCCTCAAAATACAAGCTATAGTATGATATGCCCTCAGGATACAAGCTATAGCATGATATGCCCTCAGAATACTAGTTATAGCATAATATGCCCTCAGAATACAAGCTTTAACATAATATGCCCTCAGATTAAAAGCTTTAGCAAAATATGCCCTCAGAATACAAGCTGTAACATAATATACCCTCAGAATACTAGCTATAGCATAATATGTTCTTAGACTACAAGCTTTAGCATAATATACCCTCAGAATACTAGCTATAGCATAATATGTTCTCAGACTACAAGCTATAGCATAATATACCCTCAGAATACAAGCTATAGCATAATATACCCTCAGAATACTAGCTGTAGAATCTATAGAATAATATGCCCTCAGAATACCAGCTGTAGACTCTATAGAATAAAATGCCCTCAGAATACTAGCTATAGAATCTATAGAATAATATGGCCTCAGAATACTAGCTGAAGAGTCTATAGAATAATATGGAATAATATGCCCTCAGAATACTAGCTGTAGAATCTATAGAATAATATGCCCTCAGAATACTAGTTGTAGAATCTAAAGAATAATACGCCCTCAGAATACTAGCTGTAGAGTTTATAGAATAATATGCCCTCAGAATACTAGCTGTAGAATCTATAGAATAATATGCCCTCAGAATAATAGCTGTAGAGTTTACAGAATAATATGCCCTTATAATACTAGCTGTAGAATCTATAGAATAATATGCCCTCAGAATACTAGCTGTAGAATCTATAGAATAATATGCTCTCAGAAATCTATAGAATAATACGCCCTCAGAAAACTAGCTGTAGAATCTATAGAATAATATGCCCTCAGAATGCTAGCTGTAGAATCTATAGAATAATATGCCCTCAGAATACTAGCTGTAGAATCTATAGAATAATATGCCCTCAGAATACTAGCTGTAAAATCTATTGAAAAATATACCCTCAGAATACTAGCTGTAGAACTTATAGAATAATATGCCCTCAGAATGCTAGCTGTGGAATCTATAGAATAATATACCCTTAGAATACTAGCTGTAGAATCAATAGGATAATATGCCCTCAGAATACTAGCTGTAGAATCTATAGAATAATATGCCCTCAGAATGCTAGCTGTAGAATCTATAGAATAATATACCCTCAGAATACTAGCTGTAGAATCTATAGAATAATAGCATATTAACCATAAAAATATGTCCTAAGAATGCAAGCCAGCATATCAATGGTAACTGAAGATCCTAAAGGAAACATATCAAGACTTTTCAAACTTTTAAAAACATTTTCCACCAATATACCATGCCTTTATATACTCAATGACCCCATATTGCCAAGAAGATATCTATTTAAATATGCCAAAATAATATATTGAAAAAGGAACTTGGGCTATGTACTAGCTAGGTTAGACTACAACAGATGTCCGTCTTGAAATTGCATATTTTGTTACGTATTTTATGAATCGCGTGATTTCATTGCGTTTTCAGTTTGATCCGTTACATTAAGTAAAAATTGTTTCATCTTAGAAAGAGTCTGAATGACCATTGTAAAGGTTGTCAAGCAGTATTTGAGTGCTGTCTATTTTAAGAATAGGGATTTCATTTCAAGTTACTAATTTAGATATTGATTTTGTCATGTTTTGGTGGATTTGACATACCAAACCATTCAGATTTTATTTATTAATGGTAATGGAAGTCAGATGCTTTTTATCCAGTTTAATGATTATTTTATTTTTTTTAAACATGTTTTTTTTTTGCGACACACTCCCTTTAAAAGACGGACCATGATGGTCTTAGATTCAGGTTATGTGTGCATGAATACTAGATGTTATTCAAATACACAGTTTACAAATTTCAATTGGTCATATGAAAAAAAATATTATCAATAAAAAAATGATAGCAGAGATTTAATAAGTCAACAATTATTCCGTCTTTAATAATTGTGGTTACTTCACATTTCATTTAAACGAGTCCATTTTTTATAGCAGTTGCACCAGTCTAACACCAATGAGGTCACTTGATCTTTGCCATGCATAAAATCTTTGAATTAACATTAGATCTGTTATAACTGACTTACAGCTGTGTACGATATTGTAAATAAAAGCCCGATCACAATAGGTCGTAATTGATAATAACCTTTATATTAAAAATATCGTAAAACGGAGTATCTGTGTATGGTTTTATTTGTATTGTTAAATAGTCACTCTTCGTAAAGTGCTATTGGATTAAATTATGGTTTGAACAATAGCGTAGTTTTTAAACAATACAGATGTAGAGTTAGTAAATAATATGTCGAGTCGCTGCAAGAATGTTTTTATTCCTGGGTCATTAATCGTTAAAAAAAGAATTGGCAAGGATTATTTTGTCGACACAATAGTGGCATAGTGTGAAGTTTTAATAACAATTAGTGTAATTATACATTCAAGTGATAAACATCTTATTAAAAATGTAGCTGGCAGATAAACTCTGCACATTTCGGTTGGATCAGAGTGAAAAGCTTGTTTAGTTTTCGGAGAAATTATTTAACTATTTCTCAAATTTGAAGTTTAATTTCGCACACACTGTTTGTAAGGATTTCACTCAGGAAATGCTTGACGGTTGAACTTTTACCTAACAAAGTCTGTATGAATTATTACGTTATGTATTCATGTACTTGTCAGTTTGTCCGTAATTTACTTTCTGCAGACTTAACGTCTTACTGCAGACGGATTAGTGAATTAGGATTTAATCAAACTGCTCTATGTAGAATTATTTATTGGTTCATGTGAGAATTATAATTCGTATATTCTCATACATAACTATGTTGGAAGTTACACAAGTTGTTATGTGTTCAATTGTATGGATATAGCTGAAACTTGTTTCATGTCTCAAATGTTTTTGGTATGTAATGGGTTTTGTATATTTATCAGAAAAAAATCATGGCACATACCTATTTTTCCAACATGATAGCTGGATTTTGACATTTTATGTTTCAAAATGTTCTTTGGTTCATGTTGCAAATCATTCATGGTATGTAAGCTTTTAGTTCAACTCTAGCTCAGTTTTGTCATTGGTTCATGTTGCAAATCATTCATGGTATGTAAGCTTTTAGTTCAACTCTAGCTCAGTTTTGTCATTGGTTCATGTTGCAAATCATTCATGGTATGTAAGCTTTTAGTTCAACTCTAGCTCAGTTTTGTCATTGGTTCATGTTGCAAATCATTCATGGTATGTAAGCTTTTAGTTTATTCCAGCTGAATTTTTTCATTGGCTGATGTTGCAAACTGTTCATGGTAAGCTTTAAAATATTAATTTACTCTAGCTAAATTTTGTCATTGTCTCACGTGTGTGGTATGTAGGCTTTTAGTTTGGTTTTGCTGTAACAAAATGTTACTGGTATATATGTTTTTACCTTTAGCATACTAAATTAACAAGATACCTCGGAATAATTGTTTTGGTATATAATATTCTTTTACTATAAATGAAATGGTATAACCAATCTGTTGGCATCAATGGAGATAACACACTTTATATGTTAAATTAGACTTTTAAATAAATGATAACAACATTAAACTGATAATTTTTTATTATTTGGTTACTAAATACCTAGATAAAAGTGACGAAGGAGTTTTACGAGGGTCTTGAAGAGATCCCTTGTGGCTAGGTTATCATGGCAGTGTTTGCCAATATTGATTATTTCATTCTAAATGATTTCAAGTGTTTCCAATCATTTCTCCCCAATCTTTTACCTTTTTTCGAAATTTGGTTCTAATTAATGGATGGGTTAAATGCCTTAGAATGAATCTTAATTGAATTATTATCCATATCGTCAAAGCCGGGCCTGATTAGCTCAGTCGGTTGAGGGTCTGGCTATGAATCCAGGTATTGTGAGTTTAAATCCCGGCAAGGCCACAGTCTCCGTGATGAATGATTTATGACATTATGTCTCATCAATCATGTCTGATCACTGATTCAAATGGGAAAGTTATCAGTTATTTGCAGAGATGGGGTGTACCTATTAACCTTTCATGATCCAAAATACAGTGGTTAGGTAAACTGGTTGTCTGTTAGCCCTTGATTGCATAAAAATGATGAAAAATAATCAGTCAATCAATCAATCAACCATATCATCAAGGAACTGTAAAGATTTCTGACATGAAGTGTTGGGACTCAATGGGGCACAATCTTAAAACCACAGCTGTTAGAGGAAAGCATCATAAACTATACCCAGCCACTGAGAACTATTGCTTCCATTGATACAAATAGTATTCTGATTCCATTCATTGGGAGTGATCCTAAATGACTTCATCGTGTTAGGTGGTCGAAACTGACCAAATATCTCGACCAAGCAAATCAAACAAATGGACAATGATTAGATATTGGTCATGTGCAAAGTGAATCACAAATGACATTAATAATATAAGGGCTATTTCATGAATAGGTGAACAAAGCAACAATCAAGCATTCAAGGTTTACATTATGAATGAATGGATGAATGAATGGAAAAATGAACGTATGTCCTAATTTATAAATAGTTAGCTGAGTGGTTAGCGTTTCTTACTACCAATCCAGGGATTGTGAGTTGGAATCCCCACCTGGCGACAGTCTTCATGATGATTGATATACAGCATTGTATCACATTGTCATTTGTCTAACTGCTGATTCAAGTGGGGAGGTTATCATTATGGTGTGCTTGATTACTGGTTAAACTTCGAGGATCCCAGGAAAGAGCGATTAGGCTAACTGCTCATTTGATGGTCCTTAATTGCATGAAAAATGCACTAAATATTCAATCAATTTGTCTTTGAACCATTCTATAATGATTAAGAGGGGATGTCACTGAGATATAAACAACGTAAAACCTGAATCATTGATGATCATAATACAGTAAACCTTGAGATAAATATAAAACATTTTTTATTTTTTATTTCGAAAGATAGAGCTTAAGTTATGTGTCATTTATTGTATCAGTGGTTTGTTTCAAACTAATTCGCCAATCATGGTGACGTTCGTGTATTAAAAAAAGGACCTGGGAAGATCTCAAGTTGAATCAAATTTAGGGTACACCATTCAAGCCTGAAACCAACCAACCACCTGTATCATTAATTAGTGATTTAATGTGTAATGATTGAATGGATTATTTAAATATAATAAATGTTTGATAGATACTCGTTATTGCTATTTTGAGGGTTTAATAGATTAATAGTTGAGTTGTTAAATGGCTTTAATCTGGTGTAAATCATCTTTTTGCTTCAAAGGATACAACACAGTGTAGTTTTTCAATTAATAAAATTTACTTATCATTAGAAATGCCGATCTATTTGTTAACATATATATTGGATGGTGAAGTGGATTTGGAGGTGGAATTCCTTCACACATTTCGGCAAGAAATGGAATTTACTATAAATAAATAAATATCCTCATGCATTAATGTGAAGGATTCTGTACATGACATGATGAGTCACAATCATGATGGGCTAAATCTGAATGTCACATGATGGGTTAAATCTGAATGTCACATGATGGGTTCTAATCTGAATGTAGGGTCCTCCGTGGCCGAGTGGTCTAAGGCACCGTCTCAAGATCACTTACCTCTCACCGCTGTGGTCGTAGGTTCGAGTCCCGCTCGCTCCAAAAACTTTATGTGAGAAAGTTTCCAGTTACTTGCGGAAGGACGGTGGTCCTACTCAGTCTGACTCAGTCTGAGGTCTTCCTCCACCAGTAAAACTGGATATGCCATATATAACCTGAAATGTGTTGAAAATGGCGTTAAACCCCATTCAAAAAAAAAAAAAAAAAAAAAAAAAATAATCTGAATGTCACATGATGGATTCTAATCTGAATGTCAAATGATGGGTTAAATATGAATGTCACATGATGAGTTAAATCTGGATGTCACATGATGATTTAAATCTGAATATCACATGATCAGTTAAATCTGAATGTCACAAATTCATGATGTGTTCAAATTGAAATCAAATTTCTGTACATCAAAGTATAATTATATTATATTATAACCACTGAGCATGTCTAAGAATTAAAGAAGTATATGCAAGAAGCTTAAAATAATGCACAGGTTGACTTTTACTGATTCAGGTAGAGTTTCTGGATTCATTGATTTTATCCCTGTTTAGGGTAGGGTAGCTTTAAAATTTGACTTTCATCCCTCGCTGTACATTACACACACATTAGTTAATTGTTTTTTAACTGACTTCAGAGCTAATGTCACTAACGAATGAAATATTTATCCTATGTATTTTGTATTTTATTAGTTAAACCCATAAGTGAGATATTTGTGTCAATATGTCATACATTTGTAAAACAGATGTGACGAAAAATCATGTTGATGTTTTTATTTGAATTATTAACAAGAAAATAAAACAAGAACTTTCCTTATATGGTTATGTTTTCGTATAGTTTGGATGTTTTCTCAAGGATTTACTATTCTTTATATGCAAATGTGCAAATGTACTTAATGGCTGTAGTTGTGACTTAATTGTCATTGTAATTTAGATATAAATGTCTGCATGTTGTTGTTTTTTTCCATGCATATTAGCATATGTTAATATTGAGTGTATGTAAGACATTGTTTGTTTATTTTATGTCAGATGTTGTTGTGTAGCTTCGTTATCATGACATCAAAATTTAGGCTGCAGATGAAATTTTCAAAAAAGGTCAAGGGTTAGATGATTTATATTAATCTAAATGTTTCAATGTAAAACGTTTCTCGAGAAATATTATAGTTTGATCCTAGAATTTCACATTATTATTATAGTATAGTTTCCTTCTAGATAAATCTTATATTTCGTTTCGATAAGGTTTCTTATTTTGGATAATTATGCATGTTTAAAAAGCTATATTGAACTGTTGTATAACACGTGTTGTTATGTTGTGAACATTTATTTATATATATGTGTGTATATATATATATATATTTATTTATTTTTTATTTTTTTTTTTTTAGTGTTGTTTTGTCATTGTTAATTTGTAATATGTATATGTTTGTTTGTTGTTTTGTATGTGTATATGTATGCTCTCCTTGTATGGAGGAATAAAAGTAATTCTTAATTAGAGTAATTCTTCTTATACTTGTATTGTGTTCAACAGGTGTCTGTCACAGCATCTCATGTGACATCTTTATTAGAAAGTGTTTATCTCATGTGATGTCATTGATGTCTTAATGAGAAAGTGTTTATCTCATGTGATGTCATGTGATGTCTTTATGAGAAAGTGTTTATCTCATGTGATGTCTTTATGAGAAAGTGTTTATCTCATGTGATGTCATTATAATGATGTATATATCTTATGTGGTGTCTTTATGAGAAAGTGTTTATATCATGTGATGTCTTTATGAAAAAGTGTTTATCTCATGAGATGTCTTGATGAGAAAGTGTTTATCTTATGTGATGTCTTTATGAGAAAGTGTTTATCTTATTAGGGTCCTCCGTGGACCGTTGTTCTTCTCAGATAGATTCTGAGGTTTTTAGCCATTAATAAAACTAGATATTCCATATATAACCTGAAATGTGTTGAAAACAATGTTAACCTGATTAAAAAAAAAGTACAACCTGTTCTTTGTAAAGGTTCCTCTCTCCATAGTACAATAGTGTATAGCAATATGCATGATGTTACTAACAGAGCAATAAAACAGGGATACGGTACAACCTGTTCTTGTCGTGATGTTTCCCTGCAGTAATTTGCTTCTGTGAAAGTCTGTCTAGCAGTTAATAGAAGTGGCACTAGGTCTTTTGATAAATATTTTATTTGTAATGAAACACCAATCCATGTATATTGTGATAGTATTGTAGAATAATGGAAGGGATATAATTTGAAGTCATTTGTAGGTTAAACTTTGTTTACACAATTTTAGAACATCGTAAAGAATCCACAATCATGTGTAAACAAATTGTTTGATTTTATGGACTTAGATATTCATGAAATAATTCAAGTATTTTGTATAAATTTCAGACGACGTTGTGTGTGTGTGCTGATTTATTTTTGTTCAGAAGTTTTATTTTGTTTTCGCATATGTTTGTAAGAAGCAATGGTAAATCTATTGGTTATTCCAATCAGTGTTTTTTGTTTATTTATTGATTTATTTGTTAAGACATCGTAATAAACAAGCTTTTCGCGACTTGATGGGATACCGTTGAACAAAAATGAGAACAATATATATGTCATGGAGAATGACAGCAACTAACAACATTGAAATAAGTTGAATTGACTTTGAAATAATACAATGGAATATAGCTGTTGGATTTAAAATGATAAGAAATATGGATGGGATTTATGAGAGGCCACGAAGAGCTCGTTATGAAGGGCCAGACTACCCTATGGATTTACCGGAGCGCCCCACAACTCGCTTGGAATATTACGTACATGACAACAAGCAGATGGTAGCAATGCCTCAAACTAGAGTAAGTTTGTGTGGCAGTCTATCATATAGATCATACTGTAATTTTTCTAAGTTTGTGTGACAGTCTGTGCTTTAAATTAGACAGTGATATATAAGTATGTTTGTGTGACAGTCTGTGCTTTAGATTGGACAGTGATATATAAGTATGTTTGTGTGACAGTCTGTGCTTTAGATTAGACAATGATATATAAGTATGTTTGTGTGACAGTCTGTGCTTTAAATTAGACAGTGATATATAAGTATGTTTGTGTGACAGTCTGTGCTTTAGATTAGACAGTGATTTATAAGTATGTTTGTATGACAGTCTGTGCTTTAGATTAGACAGTGATATATAAGTATGTTTACGTGATAGTCAGTGATAGATATTATATATTGATTGTGTAGACTGCAAGTTTATGTGGCAGTCTGTGCTTTAGATTAGACAGTGATTTATAAGTATGTTTGTGTGATAGTCAGTGATAGATATTATACATTGATTGCGTCTGTAAGTTTGTGTGGCAGTCTGTGCTTTAGATTAGACAGTGATTTAAAAGTATGTTTGTGTGACAGTCTGTGCTTTAGATTAGACTATGGTTTACCAGTATGTTTGTGTGACAGTCTGTGCTTTAGATTAGACTGTGATTTATAAGTATGTTTGTGTGACAGTCTGTGTGGATATTATACATTGATTGTGTCCATAATATTGTGTGGCAGTCTCCACTTTAGATTAGACTGTGATTTATCAGTATGTTTGTGTGACAGTCTGTGCTCATTGATTGTATCCATAAGTTTGTGTGGCAGTCTGTGATATAGATCATACTGTTACTGTTTTAGTTTGTGTGACAGTCTGCTCCTCTGTAGTTTACTTACCAGTCAGTTTGTGCCACAGTCTGGTGTTAAGAGTCACTGTTAACAATATTTTAGCCATATATCATGAGTGTCTGATTGAGACAGTATTCAAGTGCTGCCACACTGCAGTATCATGCTGGCACATGGTCTTATACCCCACCCAGTCTAACTAACACTGAACCCCACAGTCCCAGAACTATCCTCTAGTAGTGTGCCAGCCGAGGAAGTTTCAAATACCATGACCTGGCTGGGGATTGAACTGGCAACCTTCTGTGTTTGGTGGTGGATGACTTGGCCACTGCTGTGGTGTGATGGAGCATTAACACAGCCCTTATAATGTGAATTAGTTGTACATGAGTGCGACTTGTATTAAACTGGTCCAGCTTTAAATAAGTGTACCTGGTATGTATTCTCTGCTCTGATCCTGTGTTTTTTAATGTGGGTAGGCATGTAGTTATTTTCTATTTTTTAGCCAGATATAGTCATTTTAACCAAAATGAACTGATTTCATGAAAAACAACAACAACAACAACAATAACTTTCCAAGTCATATGTATGATAAAAGTTTGCCATTTGAGTAGGTATCATAAAGATCCCGGTAAACAAACATTTTTTTAGTATGGCCTTGTTTTTATTTGTAAACAATATGATATTGAGTATATATAAAGACAATTGCATCTATACAATGTAATAATTATTATTGTTAAATTGAAACTATAGCCATGCTACCGGCTACCTTTCAGAAATGATGATTTATAAAATAAGATTTAAAGGTAAATTGTCTCTTGGACTACAAATATTGATACAAATCTTGATTATTCAGAAACTTGATTGTAAAATGCTTTAACATTATAAATCTTGGTCATTAAAAACAGTCATTTTCAATAATAAAAGTAATATTAATATTAGATTGCATTTTAACTGCAAAATATGCATCCCAATTCTATAATATAGGCACAAGTTACCTGACTATCGGTATAAGCCAACCTTATATAATATAGGCACAGGTTATCCAACTATCGGTATAAGCCAACCTTGTATAATACAGGCACAGGTTACCTGACTATTGGTATAAGCCAACCTTGTATAATACAGGCACAGGTTACCTGACTATCGGTATAAGCCAACCTTATATAATATAGGCACAGGTTACCTGACTATCTGTATAAGCCAACCTTATATGATATAGGCACAGGTTACCTGACTATTGGTATAAGTCAACCTCATATAATATAGGCACAGGTTACTTGACTATTGGTATAAGCCAACCTTATATAATGTAGGCACAGGTTACCTGACTATTGGTATAAGCCAACCTTATATAATATAGTCACAGGCTACCTGACTATTGGTATAAGCCAACCTTATATAATATAGGCACAGGTTACCTGCCTATCGGTATAAGCCAACCTTGTATGATATAGGCACAGGTTACTTGACTATTGGTATAAGCCAACCTTGTATAATACAGGCACAGGTTACCTGACTATCGGTATAAGCCAACCTTATATAATATAGGCACAGGTTACCTGACTATCTGTATAAGCCAACCTTATATGATATAGGCACAGGTTACCTGACTATTGGTATAAGTCAACCTCATATAATATAGGCACAGGTTACTTGACTATTGGTATAAGCCAACCTTATATAATGTAGGCACAGGTTACCTGACTATTGGTATAAGCCAACCTTATATAATATAGTCACAGGCTACCTGACTATTGGTATAAGCCAACCTTATATAATATTGGCACAGGTTACCTGCCTATCGGTATAAGCCAACCTTGTATGATATAGGCACAGGTTACTTGACTATTGGTATAAGCCAACCTTATATAATATAGGCACAGGTTACCTGACTATTGGTATTAGCCAACCTTATATAATATAGGCACAGGTTATTCTGATTATCGGTGTAAGCCAACCTTATATAATATAGGCACAGGTTACCTGACTATCGGTATAAGCCAACCTTATATAATATAGGCACAGGTTACCAGACTATTGGTATAAGCCAACCTTATATAGCATAGGCACAGGTTACCTGACTATCGGTATAAGCCAACCTTATATAATGTAGGCACAGGTTACCTGACTATTGGTATAAGCCAACCTTATATTATATAGGCACAGGTTATTCTGATTATCAGTATAAGCTAACCTTGTATTATATAGGCTATCGGTATAAGCCAACCTTATAAATCTGTGTAATAGTACAAGCCAACAAACTTACCTGTATTAATAATCTACTTATACCTTCATCTGTTCTTTTTTTGTGGAGGGGGAGGAGTAAAAAATAAATGGAGCAAATATGTCAGTTAATATAATTAAGATGCAATGACTCGATAATTGTGCAATGATGTGCAATCAGCTGTGTAAATAATGATGATGATGATGATAGGTCTGATGGTTGTTGTCACTTTTTATTACGTTGTTACATTTGTTATCCAGGAGAGGTTAGTGGAATTATGGTTAATGAAGTGAAATCTTTAGAGCAAAATAAAGTCTTTAAAAAATATGAGTTTAATTTTGTGATATATGTCAGTCTTCAGTTTGGGTGATTTGGTACCCTGCAACCATTCTATAATTTCATTGTTGTTTTTTAATGGGGTTTTAATGTCATTTTCAATGCATTCTAGCCAGGCCTAGTTAGCTCAGTCAGTAGCATATATGACTATCAATCCAGGGGTCATGAGTTCAAGTCCAAACCATGCCATAGTCTCTGTTATGCCTCATTGTCTTTCATCTCTCACTGCTGATTCAAGTGGGATAGTTATTAGTTATTTGCAGGGATGATTGTGCTTAAAAGTACTGGTTAAACATCCAGGATCCCAGGAAAGAATAGTTCGGTTATCTGATGATCTGTTTGCCTTTGGTGGATAAATTTGATGTAAAGCAATCAAATTCCACACATTATAGGTTATAATATAGTGGATGAGGAGATCTTAGAACAACGGTCCTTTTACAATGATAAACTTGCAAACTATTTCACTTAAAATTACTGGACCCAGCTCAGAACCAACAACTGCAGCAGTAATAAGTTAACCATTTTGAGAATCTCTCATCATGGGGCTGGGCTTGTTCTGTACATTCTGAATATTTCAGAATTTGCATTATTTTTATTATAAAATATACAAGTTTATTTTGGAATAGTTAGAACTGTATAGCATGTGTATGAAATATAAAATCCTGTGTATATCATTTCTTACATAATTGGGTTAGAAAGCAATTGGTTTCGATTAATTGCCATTGAATTCATTGATAAAAAAATGATTGATTGATATTAAAATTCAATGGTGTAGGCCTTTTTGGAGTGTTTGAGTACTTGATAGTACTGTTGACCTATTTACAGTCGATCTAGTGGTTAAACCACATATGGAGAGGTCCTTGTAGAGATAAGCAAGCGTGGCTTTTCAAAAATTTGACTTAACAAATTATACTTTCTACACTTTTTCCATCAATTAAACAATCAAGTGTGAAGACACAGCCATCTTTCCTTTTTAATGCTTTCTTTTTTTGTCTTTTTACCCTGCTGTAGTAAAATATTTAGTATTTGCTTTCAGCTGACTCACTGAAACTAGTAACCAGTAATCTGTTTTATTGTTATTATTTATAAAGACTTTGATAACGACTGGGCCAGGATCAAACCAACATCTTCTGACATGCAAGTCTTGGACTGGTTAACCTTCCAGGATCCCAAGAAACAGTGGTTAGGTTAACTGATTGTCTGTTAGCACTTGGTGGCATAAAAATGATGCTAAATATTTAATCGTTCAATCAGTTAAAACACATGCAGATAGTGTCTTCCTCAAAGAAATTACACAAGGCAGTAGGTGGGATCAAACCCACAAATAGTCCTACGTGGCCAAATGGTATTTACTTTTCACCACTGAGGTCATGGGTTCAAGTCTTGATGTTAGAAAGGATGATGGTTTTACTCAAATTCACTTTGGGGTATTCCTCTACTGATAAAACTTGATGTAAGAAAGGATGATGGTTTTACTCAAATTTACTCTGAGGTATTCCTCTACCGATAACACTTGATGTTAGAAAGGTTGATGGTTTTACTCAAATTTACTCTGAGGTATTCCTCTACCGATAAAACTTGATGTAAGAAAGGATGATGGTTTTACTCAAATTCACTCTGAGGTATTCCTCTACTGATAACACTTGATGTAAGAAAGGTTGATGGTTTTACTCAAATTTACTCTAAGGTATTCCTGTACCGATAAAACTTGATGTAAGAAAGGATGATGGTTTTACTCAAATTTACTCTGAGGTATTCCTCCACCGATAAAACTTGATGTAAGAAAGGATGATGGTTTTACTCAAATTTACTCTGAGGTATTCCTCTACTGATAAAACTTGATGTTAGAAAGGATGATGGTTTTACTCAAATTTACTCTGAGGTATTCCTCTACTGATAAAACTTGATGTAAGAAAGGATGATGGTTTTACTCAAATTCACCTGACCTTGGGTCTGATGCTCTACCACTGGACCACATGCTCCAGCAGACCTGACCTTGGGTCTGATGTTCTACCACTTGACCACATGCTCCAGCAGACCTGACCTTGGGTCTGATGCTCTACCACTCGACCACATGCTCCAGCAGACCTGACCCTGGGTCTGATGCTCTACCACTCGACCACATGCTCCAGCAGACCTGACCTTGGGTCTGATGTTCTACCACTCAACCACATGCTCCAGCAGACCTGACCTTGGGTCTGATGCTCTACCACTCGACCACATGCTCCAGCAGACCTGACCCTGGGTCTGATGCTCTGCCACTAGACCACATGCTCCAGACCTTACCCTGGGTCTTATGCTCTACCACTGGACCACATGCTCCAGCAGACCTGACCTTGGGTCTGATGCTCTATCACTCAACCACATGCTCCAGCAGACCTGACCCTGGGTCTGATGCTCTGCCACTAGACCACATGCTCCAGCAGACCTGACCTTGGGTCTGATGCTCTGCCACTAGACCACATGCTCCAGACCTGACCCTGGGTCTGATGTTCTACCACTTGACCACATGCTCCAGCAGACCTGACACTGGGTCTGATGCTCTGCCACTAGACCACATGCTCCAGACCTGACCCTGGGTCTGATGTTCTACCACTGGACCACATGCTCCAGCAGACCTGACCGTGGGTCTTATGCTTTACCACTTGACCACACACTCTAGCAGACCTGACCTGGGTTTGATGCTCTGCACTGGACCACATGCTCCAACAGACCTGACCACTAATGTAGTGTATGTTTTGTTATGTCAGTAGTTGTGGCAGTTTGTGATTACATTTCAGAGTCACGTCTATCCATGACCATGTAAGCTATTCCATAAATATGAAAATGAAAGGGATTACCATAATTGTTTATGACTTATCTACCTTATTATGGGGATTAATGTAAATATTTGGGGTGGTATTTTGTAAACTAGGACAATAACATCTTATCAAAGTTTGTTAACATGAAGACATTAAGGGACACAGCTATGCTTGTAATGGGTGATGACCAGCTTTCAGTTCCTTAAGAAAACAGGAGGGTATTTTTATCAGTTCGGTGAAAATGATTAATTTCCAAAATATATGAGCTTTATTGAAATTGTCATTTATTTAAATTCATTTTACTATTAATTGAATTTCTGCGTGTTTTTTAACTATAAAAAATTGCTTGGAATATGTGACAATTTTGTTTTTTGACAAGTTGATAAAAACAACTTGAAAAGTGATAATGTTATAAAAATATTTCATTCAATAAGAAATGTACAAAAAGATGGAATACAGTAATGAAGAACTTGTTGAAAATATCTGAAAAAAAAGAAAAATTACAAATGAGAAAATCAAATGAGACGAACATCACAGAAAAAAATCAAGTAAGTTTTCTAGCAATATTAAAGTGCTACAAGTTGTGTAGGGTATAGTTAAGTAGTAGAGCATTATGGGGCACCGGACATGTGGAGTCTAATTTTCTATTCTGCGCCTGCTGTGATTTTTATGTCAGCTCCGTGTTACCTAAGCCATTGAAAGATCTTCACCAAATTTGGGTTAGATGTGTTCGCATTCTTGAAACAACATGCTGAGATTACATTTTGGCCATGTTGGTTCAAGGTAAAGGCTCATGGCAAAATATTTTTAACCTTGATTATATCATAGTTTCGTGTCCACTAGCTCTGTATCATCTTAACCCCTTATATGGTTTTTTACTATTAACAAAAATAAAAAAGTCATATTGATAGGGATTGGTAGGAAGTAGTTGCAGGGTCAGTTCACAGGTATCATTAGCCATTTGGTCTAATAGTGTCAGAGGTTGTGGGTTTGATCCCATCAGAATAGATGACCTCTCAAAATTAACACCTTGTACCAAGGTTTAACCCAGCAGTTTGACTTGTCAGAGAGCATTTCACAAAAGCTTCCCCAAATGTCAGAAAAAAATCAAGTCATAAATAAAGAATTGAAATACTTGGTGGTAATTATGTATCAATCTACTGTTACATTAGAAGGGTCGTCTATGGAGAAGTGATCTTATACATGTCTCAAGATCACTTTCCTCTCGCAGCTAAGGTTGTACATTGAGTGCTGCAGTGCTCATTCCAAAAACTTTATGTGAGAAAGTTTGAATGTATCAATCTAAATTAACACCATGTGCACTAACATTTTCTTCCACATTTCAATCAGCCAATTAACTGTGAGGTGATCATCCAGCCGTATCAAAACTATTTATCAGCATCAATCTATCAATCCATCTGTTAACTGACTGACATTTATTCAATCATTAGGTTCAAGCAATTGTGCATTCTTGAAAGCTTAATCATTGCACAGTTTGGTGCATATTAAATAATTTATGTCAAAACTTTCGTATTGTAATAACTTTCAATTTCTTTCAATATTAATTTTCTATCAAGCAAGATTTTAAACCACATGATAAAATGATGTTTGAAATATAAGTGTCATTATTATGCCATTAAGGGTAAAGGGATGATCAGGTAACCTAACCACACTTTCTGGGATCCTGGAAGGTTAATGATCAATCGAGCACAACCATCTCCAGCAGTGAGAGACAGACAACACTGAGACACAGTGTTGTATATTAACCATCACAGAGACTGTGGTTGTGACAGGGATTCGAACACACGACCCTTATATTGAAAGTCAGATGGTCTACCGACTGAGCTAACCAGTAGCCTGATAATAAAATGAATAGAAAACTATATAAATATATTTATATTAATGATATTTTGTCTTAAAATATAATAATTGCATTTAAAGAATAAAAGTGATACTTTGGATGTAAACAATGATATGATTTATAAAACAATATTCCATGACAATTATGGTAAAAATTAATTCCAGATAAATAAAACCATGGAAAACAATAACTCAAAATAAACAAAATCATATAAACAAGACAATAAAACCATTGAAACCTATAATATGAATTATAACAATTGTTTCATGATATAATGATAAAAATGATATAAGATAAAAGAAAAAATTGGTAATAAAAAACACTATGATAATGTTGGTTATGATACTGTTATAAACATTTTTTTCAAAGAGAGCTGTTATGACAAGTTTAACTGTAAATAACTTTTAGTTTTGGGTGACATGTTTATTGGTGTCCACCATATTTCTTGTTGACCTGTTACGAGGGTCATCTATATTATAGACAGGACAGACAGCTAGAGGGCGTACCGGTAGTAATGACGATCCAACTGTGTATGCTCTAACAATAATGAACACTGATAGTACACTCTCTATCCTTGAAACGTGTCACGGATGGGGTCAACCATGTCTCAGTTCAAATCTTGGCTTGTCATTTTTTATACATTTCAAATAATCATACTTTACGGAATGAAATTAAAACAGATGGATATATAGATAGGGATAGATGAAACAATGGATGGAGGGAGGGATGGATGGTTACATTTTTGTGCCAACTATCTCAGAGAGAGAGAGAGAGAGAGAGATAAGATGAAAATAAAATCTATAAAGTAATGTCCCACCCACCATTGCCTTATTAATCATGTCATTATCATTATCAAATTCAAGTGATTGAAATATGTAACACTTAATCAGAAAACGTAACTTTAACTTATATATATAAAACTCATACAAAACTTGTGTCTGGAAAGATTGTAAATAATGTAGAGAATTAGACTTAAATATTTGACTTATTGGAAACTAATGACTTCCACTTATTGAAAATCTGCCTTTATACGAGATCTCATCAACTTACAAGCTGTCTGATAACATCAATATTGCTGTGAGGTAGTGGGTGACTAAATTGTCATTCGTTTTCAATGCATTTGACCATAACATTTACATTTATTTCCAAAAGTCAGATAAATCACCTCTGGCCAATTTTCACCTGTGTGGTTATTAATTGACTCCCTGCGAATGTGACAGTGTTCACATTTTTATGGTCAAATGATTTGGCATACAAGACGACACTAACACGGCTATTGATTTTGTAAATAAGCTAATGAACGAATGAAACCCAAATATTTAAAGTCAGAAAATAAACGAAAGTGGTATTAAACTATTTAACTTAATTTCAGAATAAACTGAACTGGACCAATATGACAAAAACATGGCCGATGTGAACAATCACGACTGGGCCAATATTTCTATTAATTAATAACATTATCATATTTTTAATGAAGTTTTTCTCTGTTGGTAGAAGATGTTTGTCTCGGATAACCAGGGTTCTTTTCTCTACATCTACCATCCATAAGAATCCTATGTTTATTGATAGGGGTCCATCGTGGCTGAGTGGTCAAAGGCGCCATCTCAAGATCACTGACCTCTCACCACTAAGGTCGTAAGTTTGAGTCCAGCTCGCTCCAAAAACTTTTTGAGAAAGTTTCCAGTTACTTGCCGAGGGATGGTGGTTCTACTCAATCTGGTTCTTCCTCCACCAGTAAAACTGGATTTGCCATTATATAACCTGAAATGTGTTGAAAATGGCGTTAAACCCCATAAAAAAAATGTTTATTGAGATGCTCTGGCATTACACAGGATGTGATTCTAGTGACCATCTTCTTCAGAGAATGTGTTTTATCTTTAAATTGAATGCACTTGAGGAGTTTCATAATTTGACTTCCAGGACTCATAAATTACATCTGATCAATAGTAAACGTTCAATATATTTAAAAGAGTTATTTTACTTACAACCCATTTGTGGTTGCTGATTAGATGTTACCGGAACCATTAACATCATGGTGACCTTGTGGGTTCAATTGCTGCCTGTTTGATTTTATTTGGTAGTGAAAAAACATAATTTATAATGTCATCTCTGGTTGCCTCCTCAAGTTTATGTAGCTGGTGTTGAAGAATGTTGAATGTATGAAATCCTTGTTTGTAGGATCTCTTTTCTATCTACCTGTCATTTGACCCAATTCACCAGCTGGGATATAGCATGTTTATTGACAAAATATCTTGTCAATGTATTTGTTATTAGCCCTGTGATATGGTAGGACCTGTGAGGAAGAATACATTCAGCGTAACGCATATTTTACAATCTCATTTCCGGGGCTACCTGTGCACCGAATTAAATTTTACATTATATGCCAACTGAGTTTCAGGCAACTTTTATCAGTATATATGTTACAGTGTGTGAATTTATTGGTGCATTTAATACTATTTAGTGGAATTTGTAGTAAATATAAATGGATAATATATATATCAAGTATTTAAACATTTTGAGAGGGAGTAGAATCTGATTGGCTGTAATTGTATTGTTAGCTGTGGGATAATCACTGTAGGACAGAAAGAGACTTAGTCAGGTATCTACCTGATATACATGTACATGTGACTGGTTGGATTGTGTTTTATTTACACTCATGTACATACCTTATATTATGTAAACATGTGTCAGACAGTCTGTGTATACTTGTGTGTACAGATTAATTATGCTGTCAGTCTAATTGTGTAAAGAATACGGCTGACCTTTTTTACCATCTTTTTTATTGTGTGTTTGAATTTTTTCATGGATAAGAATATATAGGTTTTATAGGGAAATTAAAAGTGCTACAAATAAGGGTACATAGTAAAAAATTGTGTTGTTAATGGAAGAACATTCGATTTTATTAAAAAGTGAAAGAAATTTTTTTTTATATATATAAAGAGCAGTGGATTTTGTGCTCAAATTCAAGATGTGGATTTGTGAATTATGAGTTCATTGGATGATTATGTTTTTGTATATTTAATGTGTGCGCTCGGTTTGTTGATTGGAATAATTAGCGTATGGTTGTGTTGGCACACTATCACCACTTGGCACAAGACCAGATTGCAGAATCACCCGATTCAAACCGTTACCTTGGCTACTGTTGATGTGGCAACCATCTCAGAGGGGAGAACTGCAAGCTAAAAATAAACTGAAAACAAAAGTTTTTAGCTAAATTTATCATTGGAATATTATGATATGTTGGTTTACTTTATGTGGTAATTTTACAAAGTGTGTATATTTTGCATTATTCAAACAAATATCAACCTTCGATTTATGGTTTCCATGACATCAGTGGTTGTCACCTATATTAAAAACTGTCTACCATTCAATATTCCAGTATCTTTATAAAAATGTTGAAACTTAATGATACAATATTTTATTTTTTTTAACAATATTTCAAGTTAGGCTTAACCAAAATTGATTTAAATCTTAATTTTATTTAGCAAGACTGAGATCATAGGTTGGGGGCCAGCATGTACCTGAAAAAATAAAAAGTTTTTAATTAGGATAAGATGGTTGGTTCTGCACATGTTCATTCTGAGGTCTTTCTCCAGCAATAAAACTGGATATGCTACATATAACCTGTTATGTTATGAAAATGGCATTGAACTCCATTAAAAAAATGTACATTGAAAATTACTAAGAAGTCCTGTAATTTCATTTTTAAGTATCACAGTCCTCATCTTGCTATCATGAATTTTTTATCTTTTATTTAGTTTTGAAGTTCCATTTTAAGGGTCACCCAAGGTCAAAGGTGCCATTTTAAGATCACCTACCTGTCACCTGAGGTCTACAATGGTTATATTGACTGTGTCTTAAACCCCAATGTTTTCCTTTATAATCCCATGCTGTCCTTAGAAGAAGAATCAGATAAAAATGTCAGATTATACGAAAATAGCCACAGATTAAGAATATTTCTTGATACAGGTAAACATCCTTAAAGGTGTACAATATTTTGCAGGGTGGCCAGGAAATTTACTGGTTAAGAATAAGGACTGCTGTGTCCATAGTTGTTTTTTATCAGCCCAATTAGTACATGAGACTTTTAGTCTCGGGATTGCAGGTTTGTTTCTCGGGGCTGGCCAACTAAAAAATTCTAACAGTCGATTGGATGGGACTTTAAACCGAGGGCCCGTGTGAAGGTGCTATACCCCAAGCATGTTAAAAGACCAAAAGAAACTTACGCTGGGTTTCTATCTGTATCCTGCACTATCCCCCCACAAGTCTAAAAAGACTACCACTCTTCTAGGGGCATCGCTCATATGGGAAACCGGTGGCGATGTTAAATAAGCTTATAACCAACAACAACAACAACATAGTGTTTTTACTGAACCATAGATTCTCAAAAGGTTATGTTATAGATGGTAGAACATCAGACCAAGGATCGAAGGATCATGTAGTTACGATCCGCTGACAGGACCATGTGTCTACGCTGCCTAGAAAATCATTGAGCATGAGTCGTTAAGTTGTATGAATTTGTTTCACAATCAATGTAATAAATCACCAATACAAACACCCATATGTTTGGAAAAAAACAACACCTCTGTGTAACAATTAATAACTTCAGAGATGTAAAAGTGATATAAATAAATTAGGGCATTGTTTTGTTGTCCCATACAGTCAAACCTGTGTAAGCGGTCACCTGTATTAAGCAGCCACTTGTCTGAAGCAGCCACATTTACTTATTTCCATTTCTATGCTTTCAGAGCAAATTAACCTGTATTATAAATCAATAAGCAACAACCTGTCTTTAAAGATATCTCTTGCTCCTTCCCTTGACTTCCTGCTTAAGACAGAATTGACTGTATGTCCTAAGCAAATGTGTTAATAAGTAGACACTTGAGGGATTATTTTGTTGAAATAAGGCATTTGAATATATACAAACAATTATTGAAAAATATGTGGGATCTGTTAAAAGATATACAAAAATTATTGAAATGTACATATTAAGATATAATTGAAAAAACTTGGAAAGTGCATGAGATCTATTGAAACATTCTGTCATGAGATCTATTGAAACATTCTGTCATGAGATCTATTGAAACATTCTGTCATGGGATCTATTGAAACATTCTGTCATGGGATCTATTTAAAAATGTGTTGGATGGTGGGCCCTTTGTGGCTGAGTGGTCAAAGTTCCTTAGAATCTCAAGATCACTTATTCTCTAACCACTAAGGTCATAGGTTCCAGCCTCGCACAGATAAATTACTTCATGTGAGAAAGTTGGGAAGTACACGGTTCTAGAGGTCTTCCTCCACCAATAAAACTAGATATGTCATTTATAACCTGAAATGTGTTAAAATGGTGTTAAACCCCATTAAAAATAAAAGTGTCGAATTTATCTGTAACTGTATAGTCATTAGTTTACAATTTGTTCACTCAAAGTTTATCAACCAAACAGTTGTCCTCTGTATGTTCAACTTCACTACAACCTTGTAATGAAGTGTAACCGATATGTTACACTGTTAGGTGATTTAGATACATAAAAACTAAAAAGAATTTTATGAATTTTGATCTTTGATATCTACACTATGTTTGGATTTAGTTATAACTTTTTTAAATGGTGTATACACCATTTCCAGCACATGTCAGGTTATATATATATATATGACATATCCAGTTTTACTCTGAATGAATCTGAGTAGAACCACCATCTTTCTGCGAGTAACTGACAAACTTTTCCACATTAAGTTTTTGGACTGAGCAGGTCTTGAGAGCACAACCTCAGCTGTGAGAGATAAGTGATCTTGAGACGGCACTTTAGACCATTCAATCATGGAGAACCCTTTGGATGTAGTTAAAATAGTAAATATAGGGTGTTCGTCCGAGGTATTTAACTTATTGTATATATTAAATACAAAAACTAGTTTGGATTATTAGGGAATTACGTAATTAAGTGGCAATTAAAATTGATATCAATCATAAATGTTTTTCATAAACCTTGTCTTTAGATAATTTAACTTTTGCTTTGAAAAAAAATATTTCGGGGGACACAGTGTGAATATTTATAGCTCCCTATTTATAGGGAGGGACTCTGTAAATAATAATTGTAAGAACTTTGAAATAGATTCTTACAGTTCATGTAAAATGGAAATATGGGAATATTTAGAGTGAAAATTCTTAATTGTATTATGCTAAGCAATAGGAATTATATGAGACAAACATGTGACCAGTCACATGATTCAGCCTCAGTCTTTATAGAGAAATATTTTTACATTGATTGTAAAACAGATTCTGATGTAACTTAGACAAATCAAGCTCATAGTCAATTTGAGTGGGGCCAGATCTGAATGTCCTGCTGAATGTCTGACCATACATGACCATGTTGGGGATCAAATCTACAACCACAAATTTTTGGTTTGATGCACTACCACTGTACGGCTTTGCTTGATAGTTTGTTACTCATTGAAGGGAATTAAGCTAATATAATAAGAATGGTCTGGTCAGATTTATTGAAGCTCATCCCATCTTGACTGCAATTGGCTTGGCCACCAATTGACCTGGTGTGAGAATGACTGTCATTTGCTTGTCTAAGGAAAATGGCAGGCCTGATAACAGTATTGATCGCTGATTAAATTATCAACTTGTTTCGTTGACAGCCTGTGTCGGGTCAATTGGGTTTGCCACTAATTTTAACAAAATCAGTTTATCGAATTGAAACAACCATTTGATTAATTTGCTGTTTTCCATTTTGTCGTCTAGACTTTTAATAGAAGTTGGCAGAACATTCTCAAGCACCTCTTTCTTTCTCAGTAAATGCAAGCCTCTACGTGACCAAAAATAGAACTAATATTACCAGGAACTGATAAATTGTTTTTTGCATTATTCAATGCGTCTGGAGACGGATGTCTGCTGTGGCATCATAACATAAATATCCGAAACATTTCCCATTACTTGGAATGAACACTGCCAAAATAGACAAACACGATGGAGCTTATGCGTGAACGAGACAGTCGAGACATCCAGTATCAGAAAGATTTAGAACAAGCACGAGGGTTTGCCCTCGGCGATTATTGGAGCTTAGGATCATGTGATCGTCCAGAAACTCCAGCGAGATTTAAGGTGTATATTTTGTCTTTTTTTTGGGGGTCTTTTTTTTTCTCCAATTGTTAAAGTAACCACGTCTGTGCTTATACAAGTTGATTTAAAATTCATCAAAAATAGTTGTCATGGTAACATTATAATTAGGTAACATCACACGTCAGTGTGAATTTCATCTGATCTTTGAAAGAGAAAATGCATAAATCTCATCCTGGTCAGGCAATAAGGATATATTTAACCCAACATCTGTCAGGCAAGATAAAAACAGCTACATTGCAACAATCAGTCATTGTAAACTTTAATTATATCTTAAAATCTCATAATGTGCAGAAACTTGTTTTAAGTGCAGGTAGATGTTTAATAATATATCCCAATCTCTGGGAAAGATTTTGTTTTTGTCTGCCATCTGTCTCTCATAAAATGTTGTCTGGATAATTTCTCTGATGGTATAGCCTTGCTCAGATGGATCATTGTGAGATCTAGTTGTGCATATCTTTTGTGTTCTGGTTTTAACTGAGTAAAGACCTGCGCATTTTTGGAATTAAATATCTTGTCCAAAAAAGTCCTCCGACATCTGTGGTCGGATTTAGCTGAAACTTGCTAGTGTGAGATCTAGTTGTGTAAAACCCTTTTACATTCCAGTTCAGTGTGTTTTTACAAGTTTTGCGCTTTCGCAGTTTTGGAATTAAAAATCTTGTTCATTCTTCTTCTCTTGAAGCAACATCTGTATTTCATCAAAATGGGGGTGGGGGGTTTAGCCTATTAATCTATAAAAGGTGATTTTTGAAACATGTCATGAGAGGATGGAATATTAAGACATCAGCTACATGTCAGTGTAAAATATATGAAACTTGGTGCCAACAAACCTAAACCTGACCTTGATATGTCCTAAGGCACACTGGAAATGTCTAGCATGTTATAATTATTATTATTATTATTATTATTGATAATATTATCATAATTATTATCACTATCATTATTATTGATATTATTATTATTATTATTATTATTATTATTATTATTATTATTATTATTATTATTGTTGTTATACTTATTATCATAATTATTATTATTATTATTATTATCATCATAATTATTATCATAATTACTATTATTATCATAATTATCATAATTATTATTATTATTATTATTATTATTATTATTATTATTATTATTATTATTATAATATTATTATAATTATTATTACCATCATAACTATATATGTCACAAGTATTTCAGTGCTTGGCTTCAGACCTCCAGTCTGATTTAGGTTTAATAGTTTGGTGTGGCACATCTGTTGGATATCCCTTCCCTCTGAGGCTGCTATCACAGTATAATGTTACACAATATTTAAAAGAATGTCAAAAGTAATTACCATGTTCCATTTTGAAAGCTACAAGAAAAAATACAGACTCACTTTAAGTAACAAACAGTTACAACCTGTATTCAGAAGGACTGCACTGTTTTCAAACATTAGCGTATGGATCTTTTCATTTTGAAAAGTTTTCAGACTAAATAACAAACAGTAAAGAACAAAATACTGTCCTGCTTGCAAAAATCATTTGATCCATCCAAATTGAAACAACAACAACAACAACAATTACAACAACAATATCCTTTATTAACTCAATTCATAAAACACAAAGTCATGAGGTCATATATAATTGAAAATATGTAAAGGCTCATATAAGATGGTTAGTAACAGTATTTCTTTTTTAAGCAATGTATGTTAATATTTGTATATACTTCTCCAAAATTGGGTGGGAGCAGCATGAGGGTTACTATTACCTGATACATACTGATGTAACAAAATTGTGAGAAGACAAAAACAGACACAAAAAAGCAGACAGTTATTTCAAAGGTAATTGGAGAGAAGACAGCAAAACTATCTCCCGCATCAGTCTTGACAAAGTATGTGGTGTGAAGAATGTCACTCATACAGAGGTCATCTTTGACATCATTGGGTCTGTATTTTTTTGATAAATGGCTTTTATAGTATGGGTTTGGGAAGGATAGCCCCAGCTAGTTTTTGTAAATGCATTTATCCCCTTATCTGATCCTGTTACCTCCCCAACATTTCTGAGGTACCAAAGCATTGGAGGAGATAGTTACTTGATTATCTTGGGAGTGTTCTATTGTGTACATGTGGTTACTTTATGACAAGAATAAATGATTTACTCATTTTATAAGGGGTACTTCAGGGCTGAGTATTCCTGAAGGTGCTGTTTTAAGATCACTAAGGCCATAATAAATTAATAGCTAGTCCCGCCCCCTAATTTTCATGCCACCCGACCCTTTTTATTTTCATAAAAAAAATAAAATAAAAAATAATATTAAAAAAACATAGAAAAATTTTAAAAATGAAAATAAAAAATAAAATCCTCCCACCATCCCATTTTTAAGAAAAATTCGGATTATAATCTAGCAATTAATTTATAATCACTTATTCTAGACCAGCTCTGTCGGAAGACTTTATTTGAGTTTTAATGTTTTTGCTGAAGAATCACGGGTCTTTTATTCTAATTCAGACTCCCTTTTAGTATGTTATAAAACCTGGAGTCATGCTGCGCATGTTGTCTTTTTCTAATCTGGAAGAGTTATTTCCCTTTAAATAGATGATGTATATCAGCAGTACTGTTGGTTTAACTTTTGAAGAGTTATTCCCCTTGTACATATTGTGACGTTATTTCTCCCGTTTAGAGTCGGCAGGTCAGCAGTACAATAGGTACAAATGGTAAACGTTTATTTCCCAGGATCATGAAGAGTGTCGAGAATTATTTCCTTTTATTTTAGATAATAAACTTTTATATCCGTTCCATACGGAGCATATTTGGTGTTATGTGCATTTTTCTTTAAATCTATTTTCATAATTCATTTCTGTTCAATTAATTTCATACCATTTACATTATAAAATATTGATATACATTCCCATGTTTTATTCATACAAGTTCCAAAGACAGTCAGATGATGTGAGTTTGCATATTGCCAGGGCGGACGTTCAGATGATCCTGTGTAATTCAGAGTGTATTTAAAAACATTACGTGTTTCTTTGGTGTATTTTGTGTCGTTCAATAAGACAATAATTTTATATTTCAGAGTCGCAAACTAGATGACAAAGATCGACAACTACAGAAGCGAGTCACCGAACTACAAACCCAAACACAGCGCCTTGAACGTAAAATTGCCCTCATCAAAACAGAAAATGAAACACTTGTAAGTTGCCTGTTTATCGTAATAAAAAGCATCAGATTGGGACTGGGTCCTTTAAAGGGGATTTGATATTCATAAGGGGCCAACAGGGACTCAGAAGACATAAAAAAATAGAAATTTTAAAAAACATCTTAACAAGAATCGAAGAGCCAAATTTCTTCATATTTGGTAAATGATCTATATGAGTAGAGGTTTTAAAGGGCTAGAGTCCATTGGGGTCCAGTAAAGGGATTTTGATTTTATGAGAATGCCATGGGAAAAGATAATATCTAATTTTTTCATTAAGCTTAGAAGTGACTATTGTAAACAACTACATAACAAGCACTATGTGTATTTAGAATTAATCATTTAAGGCAACCAAATGTAATTCCCCACATCATGTTTGCAAAGCGTTCTTCCTGAAAATGTTCTTGTTTGATTGACATGCATGTTAAACTGCACTAATTCAGTACTGTATTTGCCACAGAACCTTTATTGCAGATTTAAAATGTACAAACTTTCTGTTTTAATTAATAAAATAAATTATTAGCCCATCAGTTATGCATAACAGTGACTAATCTGTCTGTTAATTGTCAGATACACTCAACTTTCTTGACACAGTGAAGCAGTTGTTGGTTTGAGAAGGTTTCTTTTGGGGTTTAAATTAATTTTATTGGTTTTAAATATTGTGCAATATTGGGTTTGTCCAAAAATTGTAACAATATTTGTAACGACCCTGGATCTGCTATCCTTTGTTGTGTGGAGGGGGTACTCATTCGCTGAGTGATCTTAGGTGGCATTTCAAGATCACTTACCTCTCACCGCTAAGTCATAGGTTCGAGTCTCACTCGCTCTAAAAACTTTATGTGAGAAAGTTTGCCAGTTACTTGCGGATGGACATTGGTTCTACTCAGATTTATTTCGATGCCTTCAATCACCAATAAAACTTGATATGCCATATATATCCTGAAATGTGTTGAAAATGGCATTAAAGCCCAATTGTTGTGTGAAGCATATGTTAAATTGGCAGAGCATAAGACCCAGGATGGGAAGGTCATAGGTTAAATCTCCATATGTGGCTATGAGTTGTGTCCTTGAGCAAGTAATTTTATCTGCAAGTTGTACCAAGGGTCAAAGGTTATAACTTTGTTCCTTGCTGAACTTAAATATGATTGGACTCATTATGACAAAATAAATGAAACAACTCTCAATAAATTTCATCCTCAAATCTGCAATAATAATTTCAAATTCGAGGTTGAGTCAAGTGCTTGTGCTTTAATTTAATCTTTATATATGAATCTTGGTGTTAAAGTACAAATTTTTATTGATTGATTTAATATTAAGTGTTAACCTAACCACTGTTTCCTGGGATCCTGAAAGGTTAACCAGTACTCAAGCACACCCCATCTCGGCAAGTAACTGATAACTTTCCCATTTAAATCAGCGGTGAGAGACGAATGATAATTAGACACAGTGTCATATATCAATCATCATGGAGACTGTGGCCGGATGGGGATTCAAACTCACAACCCTGGATTGATAGTCAGACGCGAAATCGACTGAGCTACTCCGGACCGGCGTACACATTTTAAAAACGATTGGACTCATTATTAAAGTAATATAAATAAAAACATTTTCTATCCCAAACCTGTATTATTATTTTCAAATTCGAGGTTGAGACAGGTGTTTGTGCTTTAATTTGTGTCTATGTTTGTCTTAGAAATTGTGTTTGAGTATGAATTTTGAGTTGTGTGCAAAAACAGATTTATGTCTCCGCATGGATTGACTTTGAGTATGATTTTTTGAATTAGTAAGAGCGTGATTCAAAATCGATGTAAAATAAATATGTTATGTGATGTTACAAGTTCTTGTCACGGCATAGTGTTTTATAATATGCAATTGCATCATCTATATCTTGTAACAGAAAAGGAAACAAGATGATAAAAAACCACTGGAAGAAAAGATTAAAACTTTGAAGAAGCGTAATGCAGAACTGGCGGCTATTGCACGGAGACTGGAGGAGAAGGCGAAACATTTGCAGCAGGAAAACATGAAGGTACAAATAAAATGATGTAGATCTATATTATATAAAATGATTTAAGAGGATGTGGAATTAAAACAAATTCCCCATTCTTAAAATAGACCAATTAAATACTGCTTGACGACCTTCACCTCCTCATTCATACTCTTTCGAATTTGAGTATATCACAAAATCTGCTTAAATTTTAAGCCAGAAATTTATTTTGGTCTGACCTTGATACAGGCAATGTGAGCGGTCACCTTTATTAAGCAGCCACCTTTCTTAAGCAGCCACATATTCTACTACCCATTTCTATGCTTTCAGAGCATATTAACCTGTGTTAAACAACAGCCTGTCTTAAAGTGCCACTTTTGCTCCTTCCCTTGATTGGCTGCTTAAGACAGGTTTGACTGTACTTCTTTTAAGTACCAGCAATACCATCAAGGAGTTCAATGACACTTTAACCTCAAAATCTAAGCCAACAGTGGAATTCCTTTGATCGCAACAATAGCTTTAACACAACATATTTTCTCACATAAGGATATCTGGCATTTATAAGTTAAAGAGATATTTCTATCTCAAGATCATTTACCTCTCATCGCTGACATCGTAGGTTTGAGTCACGCTAGCTCCAAAAACTTTATCTGAGAAAGTTTCCAGTTACTTGCAGAAGGATGGTGGCTCAACTCCAGAATCTGAGGTCTTCCTCCACCTATAAAACTGGATATGCCATATATAACCTAAAATGTGTTGAAAAAAGAAAGTTTTCCCATATAGGGATATCTGCCATTATATCAGTTAGAGATATTTTTATTATATTGAGATAACATTTGTGTGATCCTAAAGTGAAAATCTGCACATCCTAGTATATGTATGATATTTTTTTTCTCAGAAAAATGAGTAGAAATGAGAGAATGGTTAGTTCTCTCATCTCAGAAAATTAGTAGAAATGGGAGAATGGTTAGTTTTCTCACTTCAGATTAAGATTATTTCCATATAACCCATCATTGGGATAAAATTCCCTCTAGTTTAAAATGCAGGTGATAGTAATACTATGAAGTAACACTATTCTCAGAAGACATTTAACCAATGTTTCTGTTATGAAAAAAATCTAAAAAAATCTTAGTGATATGAAAAATCATCAGTTTAAGTATATGATTGGGTAATCAGATATCAGGATCAGTTTAAGTATATGATTGGGTAATCAGATATCAGGATCAGTTTATGTATATGATTGGGTAATCAGATATCAGCATCAGTTTATGTATATGATTGGGTAATCAGATATCATATGATTGGGTCATCAGATATCAGCATCAGTTTAAGTATATGATTGGGTAATCAGATATCAGGATCAGTTTAAGTAAAGGATTGGGTAATGAGATATCAGCATCAGTTTAAGTATATGATTGGGTAATCAGATATCAGCATCAGTTTAAGTATATGATTGGGTAATCAGATATCAGCATCAGTTTAAGTATATAATTGGGTTATTAGATATCAGGACCAGTTTAAGTATATGATTGGGTAATCAGATATCAGCATCAGTTTAAGTATATAATTGGGTAAGCAGATATCAGCATCAGGTAAAGTATATGATTGGGTAATCAGATATCAGGATCAGTTTAAGTATATGATTGGGTAATCAGATATCAGGACCAGTTTAAGTATATGATTGGGTAATCAGATATCAGCATCAGTTTAGGTATATGATTGGGTAATCCGATATCACGATTAGTTTATGTATATGATTGGGTGATCAGATATCAGGATCAGTTTAAGTTTATGATTGGGTAATCAGATATCAGCCCTCGGTATTTTTATTTTGATACAAACCTCGGCAGAGCCTCGATCAAGATAAAAACAGTGAGATCTTGGGTTGGATGACCTTTATCTCAACTTTATACCCATTCTTCCATCTTATTATTTAAACTTGTATTGGAATCCCATTGCAACCATTTTAACAGCATAATTAACATGTTTTGTATATCCAAAGTTAGAGAGAACATGGTCATTCATTGAGAGATAGGGTATACTTATCAATCTTGTGCTTTTTTCTCCAATTAATTTTATTTAGGATTTGACTACTTAGCTGTATGAATGTGGAAACATTATGAGCTAATTATACCCAAATTTATACATTTTTTTTGCATACTACACATTCACAATTGTTCAAGATTCACTTATTAAATGAAGTTTATTATAATTTTTCAAAGTTATAGAATTGACAAAAAACATTTTTATCCAATTTGTTTCCAATATATCGTGCCCACATATACTTACTTATCCCTGAGTGTCACCAGCGGCGCAGCTGACCTTAAGATGATATGTAAACCCACCAGGTTTTAGGGGGATGGGGGTCCGGGGACATTATCTCCTCCCTATGCATAATACTCAAGAAAAATATTGAATTTTAGGATGCATTTTCAACGTTCTGGTGGTGGGGGTGTTTCCAGGCCTGAGATATAATTATACATTTGCATAAAAATGTGCAATGATTTATTTACACATACCAAGACTGAAAAAGGGTTTCCTATCTTGAACCACATGCTCAGGTTAGACTGAAATAGATTTCCCACTTAAATTTATCAGACTTATCAGTGAGTCAGGTGATGTCATTTTGACTTTAATTTGATCTGTTAAAAAAGTCTGAATAGTTTGGTGAAGGTCAAGCAGTATGTGCCATATAGTTTAGAATAGGAATTTTGTTCCTGTTTCACTACAACGATTAAAATATCATTTTTTGTCAAACTTTGGTGGATTTGAAATGTTTATTTATTTTAACTTTTTGTAATTTATTTATAAATGATAATGTCTTGCTTTGTATTCATTTTAAAAATAAATGTAATTTTTCAAACATTTATAGCAATTGTTCCTAACACACTTACACACTGCCTTTAAAATGACAAATTTAAAGAGTTTCTGGCATAAACTGAGGTTTGCCATACATCTATTAATTAGAGAGCCCTGTGAATCTAACTTGACATCAACTCTTATCAGTTAATTATGATGATAAATTTCTTAATTTAAAATAACCTCCTCAGTATATTTCCCTGTAATTGATAAATAATAACCCTCACAATATATTGCCCCGTAATTGTCATCCCATACTATTTTATTGCTTTTATTGCTTATATTGGATTTTATTTCAAGTTCATTTTTTGTGACAAGAAATATAACTGTGTTTGTCTTCCTTATATTTTCTATGCTAAAATTATCTCCCCTATAATAAAATATATGCCTAGCATTTGTTTCCCTTGTACTTGCAAAAAAATAAATAAATAAAAAGGAAATATAAGACCTTATCAAATTCTTTAAAAATGCTTCAGGCATGTAAATGTCTGTTTGATTAAGTTGTCATTCTTTAAATATGAGGAAGTAATAGTTGATAATAAACAAAGGTAAATAGTTCAACAAGATTTTGAAGGATTTATGAGGATACCGGAACATTATTTTGTTAATTAGATTATAGTTAAAAAAAACAAAAAAACTTAAAGGTATAAAAAAAAGTAAACAGTATTAAAGGTGGGATTACAATAATGACTGATATTGCTAAAAATCTAAAATACACAAAATAATTTTTTTTCACAAAATCTAATAAAATGCAAACAACCCTGTTTTAAAAAAAAGGTCAACCTAATGAGATAGTTATATAACAGAAAAGACATGTACATTGGAAAAAGGGTTGTACTTATTAAAAAAAAAAAAAATAAAAAATTACAATTGATGAATTGGAATGATTACTCAGAATTTTGAAGGATTAATAAATGAAATAAAATGCTTACATTCTGATGTCTTAATAAATAGCAGTTGGTCAGTTTTATTGTTTTGTTTTGTTTTTTAAACCTTGTCTGTACATTTCTTGATTGAGGGAATGCTATAAATTTGGACACATTTTACACTCACTGTAATAATCAAATAAGGCGAAAGAATGGAGTTAAAAGTAGTCGGTGTTGAGTATATAACCATATTTACATCACCACCGGTTTCCCTTATGGGCAATGTCTGCAGAAGAGTGTTTAGTCTTTTTAGGTTTGTGGAAGATAGTGCAGGATACAACTTAAGTTTCTTCTGGTTCTTTACTGTGGTATAATGTTCTTTAATTGTCATTCACCACTTGTGATAATACAATTGCAGTGCTCAAATAAAAAAAAATTTTTTTTTACTGAAAGTGAGGCTGTGTTGGTTGCTCACGCCAGAGGTTACAGGTTCAAACCCCAGCTCCATCTAATGCCTCTCAATAAAACACACTCAGTACTGGTTCCCAGGAAGCGGACTCAAGAGTGGTTTATATAAGCTGTGAGCATCCATTGCAATCAAGCTAAAAAAAATTGGTATATCAAACTAAACCAAAATATTCGCTATATGACTTGAGAATTCCTTCACCGATATCCAAGATCGGCAATGGACTAAAGTTCTTGAATTCGACAGCATAATTAGCAACTGCTAATGATGCCATCCACTATTTTAGCACTGAAATAGCCTGCAAGTCTCCACAATTAAGTCACTGGCAATTATTACTAAAAAAGACTGGAATAAAAATACTCATATTTCCACCAATTAAAATGAACATGAGACGGTAAAAGCTATACGCTGTCATTTGTCAGATCCAACCCAATTTAACAAATCATTAAAGAATCCATTTGATCAGCGTGCAGAGATTGCATTATAATCAGCGATTGTATCTATACCTTCTATAAAAACATGATTTTCCTCAAGCTCAGAAAGGCAGGCGAACCAGGTGTGTTTTAATTATCTCAAATACTATTCTTTCTGCTAAGTGCATAATTTTTTTTAAACACAATTGTTTTTGTAAATTGCATGTTTGTGTGTAATTAGATTTTAATATCTTCTGACTCATTATTAAATGGAAGGTTTTTGTTTATGCTCATGACTGCTTCATGAGCTTTATACCATGGCATGTTTAATTGTAAAGTGTTTGTGATTTATGATCTGTTCGATATGGCTATCTGTTGTATCCTTCAGTTTGGTAAGCCGGGCCCCGATTAGCTCAGTCGGTTACGCGTCTGACTATCAATCCAGGGCTCATGGGTTTGAATCCCCTCCAGGCCACAGTCTCCGTGATAATTGATAAATGACATTGTGTCTCATTATCATTCTTCTCAGCACTGATTCAAGTGGGAAATTTATCAGTTACTTGCAGAGATGGGGTGTGCTCGCATCATCAAGTTCTGATTAACCTTTCAGGATCCCAGGAAACAGTGGTTAGGTTAACTGACTGTCTGCTAGCCCTTAAAAGCATAAAAATGATGCTCAATATTCAATCAATCAGTTAGGTAATTTGCATGCATTTTCTAGTACACTGGCACTAGTAAAGTGTCCACCCCGCATGTGAAAGGTACTAGACAATTCCTTGCTTGGCACTCAACATTTAGAGGTCTGGTTGGCCCAAAGTTAGAGTAATGAAACTTGGTGGGGTTAATGTTACATGTGTCAGCATAGTCTGAGCCTGTCTGGTGTCTGCAGTATGAATAAACTGCAGTGGGATAGTGCTTAGAAAGCAATCTCATGCAGACACCATTGTTATATAGTTATTGAAAAATTATTGAAAACGAACCTAAACACCATACCATACCATAACATACATCAGTCTATGCAGAATAAGTTTATTAACTTATAATTATGTGCAATATTGCATTACAGAAAACCAAAGAAATGATTGGCCAACAGACGCAGCAACAGGGTCAAGGCGGTGACCAGATGAAGAAAGTATTTGCACGACAACGGGCGAAGGACCTTGCAGAACATGCTAAAAGCATGCTTTCTAAGGACCGAGAGATTGAGGAACTGAGAAAAAAATGCCAGGAGCTTGCAGACCAGCTGAGTAATGCTGATTTTCTAGGTCCAGAGGTAAGGATACAAGGGTTGTCCTGGAAGTTTGCGGAATTTCACTCTGACTAATTATGATGGATACATATATAAAAATAAGCTACATCATGAAAAACTAAAATTTTATAGCTCTTAAATAGTTAAATATCAAATGCGTAAGTAAATATCGATAACATACATGAAAAAAAAAAAAACATCACCTGTCGTTGTCCATAGCATGTTGCTGCATTTTACAACATTACACAACATCAAACAACTTTAGACGTTATCAAAGTTAAAAGAACGATGAGCCTTCACTCTGTAGTCCCCAACACGACCATGCAACGTTTTCTTCACCTCGGGTAGAACAGTAAAGTCAATTGGAGCCAGGTCAGGACTGTATGGTGGATGTTCTAACAGTTTAAAACCTAGCAGATCAATTTCAAGTATTGTTGATCTTGCTTTGTGTGCTGGCGCATTATCTTTGTGTATGACACAATTGAGGTCAGAGTCTGGGCCATACAAAACCTGAAATGTGTTAAAAATTGCGTTAAACACCATTAAATTTAAAAAAAAAAAAAAAAATTAAAAAGTTGTTAATTACTTCATTTAATAAGAATAATTTAACAACATTCAATCTTCCATAAGGCTCTCAAATTGTCACACTTAAAGAAACTTTTTATAACACCTGAAGCTACTGACCAAGCTATCTTACCCAAGGTCAAGGTCACTGATATATTGTACATATTAGCCCTTTTAATCAAAACATTAAAAATTGAAGTTAAGCATGATAAATGAGATGTTAATCACCTGGCAGATGAGTCAAGTCTGTACGACAGTCAGGTGTGGGTGACCCAACACACAATATCTACCATTGATCATTAAACATACTGGAGATATGTAACTGGCGCACCACACTGGGTCATAATGTGTGCCTCAGGAGATAGTTATAACACTAATGTAGTGGAGATATGTGGCAGGGTTGGCCAACCGTAATAACGGACAACATTCAATGACATTGAATCATAAACATTGGATAATAAATATGGAATTATAAATATTGAATAATGAACTTTGAATCGTAGACATTGACTAATGGATATAATGAATCATGAATAATCAATTATGAATATTGAATAATGAACATTGACTAATGGACATTGAATCATGAATATCCAATTATGAATATTGAATAATGAACATTTGATTATGAATATCGAATCATGAACATTGAATTATAAACATGAAATCATGAACATTGAATAATGAACATGGAATCATGAACATTGAATAATGAACATGGAATCATGAACATTGAATAATGAACATAACATTTTTGGGAGATTGAGTGGAAATGCTGCACATTCTTATGGAAGTTTTGTGTTAATTTAAGAAAAACAAATATTTTCATGGAACCATCAATCATTGATTGAAGTAAAAACTTCAAGAGAGTACTGGCCATAATTGAATTATTATCAAATAATTTTGAATATTAAAACTTGAAAGTATTAATTAGTATCTAATCTGAATCATGAACATAATTTTTAATAATCATGAACATATAACTGTAATGAACATGTAATTATAATGAACATATAATAATAATGAACATAATTTATAATAATATTGAACATACAATAGCCATGTATACATATAATACTCATGAACATATAATATTAATAATAATAATGATGAACATATAATAAGAATAAAAATAAACATATAATAATCATGAACATATAATTATAACAATAATGAACATATAAAAATAATGAACATATAATAATCATGAACATATTATAAATATAATGAACATATAATAACCATGGATAAAAAAATCATGATTTTATTTAACCATAAATTTAAAATTGTGAGAATGATCTCATATTGAGACATGCTCATGAACTTAATGAACAATGATAAATGAACAGTTCTATCAATTTCTAGGCAAACGAAACACAAAAAAGGAAATGCACATTACATAATGAAATAAAAAAGTGTATAACACTGTCACTTCAAGGACTGAACCCCTGGGAGATTAAACTGTACAAAAAATAGTATCTAAGGAGGTAACTATGTTATTTTGAAAGAGTAACAAGAATAGCCTCCCTTTGTTTTTTGTTTTTATGCCAGTAGCCTTTTGCTTACAAATGTCAACTCTTATTAAATAGTAACCTTCTTTAATCCTCAAAATTTACATAAACTTTACCTAGCCAGTAGAACTTTGAGTTGACTTCAAAACATACATTAAACTTACCTGGTCCTGTCCAGATATGGTACTACTGGTGACTATATTATATAGTAAAGTTACTGGTATATACATTCACTAATCAAAATATTGGTACATCTGATCAGGACATTTATCCAGTTCATGATACACCTATTTCAACAAAACTGTAAACTTGTCTCTGTTCATATACACATACAGTAGTAATGCAATGACATGGGAAAGAATGATTTAGGATTCAGCTCAGGCCTTCCCATTGTTATTATATACATTATTTACCTGTATATGTAACTGCTGTTTCCCACGTAAATCATGAAATTATAAGTTACTTGTGGTTTAAATTTCATCTAATTGTATACCAAGTATTGTTTGATACTTTATGGATATTTGTGAGATGAGCATAAAATGGTCTGAAAAGCGTTATTTTACGTGTGTATAGATCTGTCATAGATTGTTCAGTTTTAATTGTATGTCGTTTTGTGACTGGTTAATAATATATATTAAGATATGTCCTAATGTATGTGATACAGTCTGATAACAAAAGTAAACGAAGGTGTGAATAAGGTTTAAACAGAAGGAATAGCGCTTTTCTGGATATATCTCAAATATTTTATCTAATAAGCTATAGGTATTTAGGATATGACTGATAACTTTTGTACAGGTGCAGTGTCCTGTTTAAGGAAACTAAACTTGCATGTAAACAAACAAAAATATGGATATCTTGATGTATTAGTTCACTGGAGGTTAAATTATTAAGATTGAAACTCAACTGGACATGTAAGTGTTACTGTTACAGGGTCTGTCCATATATACTGTTTGTCTCTTAAATGTATTTCTTCTGTGACTTTCGGTTGTGTCAGTTTGCCCATCAAACATAATAATTAACCTGTCATTGAGGGTATTCCCCAAGCATTTACCACACTTAAATGCTCTCTCTTTCATTTACAAGCCAATAATGTTTCTATATTACCAGTTTAACACTGGACTACGGTTCCATCGCACAATCGTTTATCTCTCATTGCTGATATTGTTGGCTCTGGCGTTAAGTTGGGTCCAAACACTTTATGTTAGAAAGTTTGCCTGTTATCGTAAGGAAGGGCAGCCCCGGGTTCTACTCTGATTCTTGTGTATGCACCGGCCATCCTCCACGTATAAAACTAGTTGCCATGTACAACATATGATGGGTGTAAAATGGCTTTAAATTTTCTCAAGGTCAGTTACCTCTCACTGCTGAGGACCTACGTTTGAATCCCAATCGCTTCAAAAGTTTTATGCGAGAAAGTTTGCCAGTTATTTGTGTAAGGATAGTGGTTCTGCTCAGATTCATTCTAAGGTCTTTCTCCACCAATAAAAACCATATATAACCTGAAATGTGTTGTAAACAGTGTTGAAACACACATTTATCCAATCAAATAATGGGTCCAACAGTACGATCTTTCCATGGCATACATTGTTATATGGCCAAAAAACTCATACCAACGAATCATTCATCATTACCTTGACAGATACAGAGGATCAACTAACTGAATTTAGAGATCTTTCCATATTCCCGAATGCTGTAACCTTGAGCAGCTTCTGCAGCATGTTTCCCTATGGAAAGTTTCTTAGACATTAAAAAGACATTAAAGATAACATTTCTGTTGAATTCAGACTTATTCCATTAAGTTATATTCTGCAATCAAAATTAAAATTCATGCCTTTTACATTGTTATAAACTGTAATTAATTCAAGAAAAATCTTCCCATTCGCAATAAATCCAGAGTGCCCTAAGTTGGTGAATGTCTGGAAGGGATTTGAATATTCATCTTTTCTAGTATCTTTATAAAGAGTAAGGAACCTCTGAATAAAAATTGATTTTACTTGTGTGGGTACTTTAAAATCTATAAATTCCAGTTTGCACAGCTCTGTGATTAACTAAATCAATTTTAGATTCTATTTTGCCTCATATTACATAAAATGAAGATATTAAATACAAATAATAAAATATGGAGGCATCTGTCTGTTATCAATAAATTGTAAATTTTGATAACTGGTCTGAGGTCCTCCATGGACAGATAGTCTATATATAGAAAATGATATCTCCGAAATCAGGTCTATTAACCCCGAATGCAAATAGCAGGGAATTCTATGCCTGTCCAACAATTAATGGCAGCTGTATGCTTACTAAACTAGGACATCATTCAAACTTTTCTTGGATCAACTGACAAATCAATCAAGGCACTGTCTCAAGATCATTTTCCTCTCACTGCTGAGGTCATGGTTTTGAGCCAAGTTTTATTTATTAGTTCATAGTTAAAAAGTTTGACTTTAAGTAACGTGAAAGGATGTTGTTTCTTAACCGATAAATCTGTATACGGTATGGAAGGCTTAGTGCAAAACTCGATATAGACAAAGAAAACAACTGGAGTGCATTGTCCAGTGGACGAGCATGGAACCGAAGATTGGAGGGTTATGGAATTGATCATCCTCCACGGCTATATGTTGTGTCCTTCAGCAAGATATACTCAGTACTGGTTCTACCCAGGAGGACTTCGAGCATGATTTGTATAAGTTGTAATTACTTGTCTCACAATCAAACTAAAATAAATAAGTTTAAATTAAGATAGATAAACTAGTTTTGCAATAACCTGTAATGTTGAAGGGGTGTTGAAGCTCATTCAAAAACAAGACTGGTTTGAGTAGTATGAGTACTGTATACCCCTAATTAAACCCCTGGGGATGGGGTTGGAAGGCGTTTATCTGGACCTGAGGTATGAAAATACAATTGTTTATGAAGTGTGTGTAAAATGCCATTAAACACACTGCCTGTATTGAGGCATTTAATTCAATTTTGAAATGTTACAACCAAACTTCGATAACAGACTTTCATAAAAAATTTCAGAGTAGTAGGGTATTTAACTTTTTAAAAAAAATGGATGGGGCATTTATTAGGGGGCATCATATGGTATCTAAGATTGACTCTGTGGTAGAGTGCCTGCATCACTGGTTGGAGGTCATTTGTTTGGCTTCCATTTCTGCAGCTCTGCTTAGATACGCTGTCGCCCGATATGATGCGCTGTTAAGTGATATAATATGATTAAATTACAATTGACATTTTATCTACAGAATTCTGAGATGTATGAAGAGAAGGAGGAGTTGGTGTCTATAATCAAACAAGCTGCAAAGGAACGGCTGCAGTTGGAGCGACAACTAGCCATAGCCAAACCCGGCCCGGTAAGTCATCCACGGCTTACCATAGTAGTACATGTATTAGGATAGAGAGATTTTGTACAAGTATAAACTGATCCCTCAGAGCATCTAGGTGCCTTCATGTTTTATATATATACACAGTAGCTTGCTGCTGTACGGGGTCGATACTTTATATATATATATATTTAACCAAAACATTATACGTGGAATGAGTTGTGCAGAAATCCCACACACCTTTGCCATTTTTGTATCACGAACAATAATTATTGCACCACTCTTACGACAATGTTTAGATACTGGAATACATCGTACATGTATTTGCTGATGAAAGTTCATACCCATTGTACATTTTATAAATAGGCCAGATAGGCAGCATTCAGGATTACTTTTTTTGTCTATTGTCGTAACCTTCATCTAACTACAGTGATGTTTCAGTAATGCTTTGGCTGATTCAGACCTAATTTGGCATGCAGCAGCATCTCAACAATACCAGTTTTTTCATATTTGTGCTTTTTGTCCGCCAAGATGTTTTACATGGTCACTCCGAAATTTTTTTAAAAAAAAAAAACATTAAAAATTTTGAAAATTGTTTTTCCCTGAACGTGTAGTACACAGTTTAGCTTTGATATTTTGGATAAAGCATTAAACTATAGATCTTTGCCTATGAAAGCAACATTTTTTAAGTAAAATATTCAGTTATTGAAGAAATTCTACTTGTTGGAAGAACAGAGCATCTGACTTGATAATAAGTTTTGAATGGGTCGTCAGCATTTAATCAACAATTGATCATGAATAGTTTATTACACAAACGTTGACAAGAATCTGAATTGATCATCATCAGTATTACAATCATTCATCAGTTCATATTGAGCCTGCATTAATATTAAACAATACCTACAGCAATATAAATTATGACTTCAATAAAGTGCCATCATTAGTCAGAATATTAATGTAATTACCGGTAGTATCCCAATTGCCTGCCCATTAATTTATATCCTATTTGATATCATTAGCAATATTAGATTTCCTCGTTTTGTAGTTACAATGATATGGGGGAAAATAACATAGTTGAAAATGTGCCATTCTTCAAACTGAAACATGCAAACCATTGTAATTAATTACATTTATCTTTAATGTTGTTGTAAAAATGCTGGTAAGCAATTTGTTCTGACTGACGGTAATAATGTTGAATGGGCGAATTTTTTGGAGAATCGACCGTGTGATGCAGAATTGACCAGCTGATGTAGAATTGACTGACTGATGTAGAATTTAGTGAGAGATGCAGAATCGACTGACTTATGTAGAATTAAATGAGAGATGCAGAAATGACCGTAAGAGTGTATGTGTTTATTACATAATACATTCGCTAGTTTGTATGTACCATTATATAAAATCAACACTGTATTCTTCTGCACTTGAACTTTCAATAGAGAAATATTCTGAGTGTGAGAATAGGCCAGAAGGTCTTAATGGGATTTGACCCTAAAATCCCTTCTGTGGCCTTATTTTTTTTTAAGACTTCCAACATCCAGCAGTGCTGAGCTGCTGTAATGAGTCTGGTTGTCAAACTGTCTGTCATAAGACTATGTAACTTTATTTAGATGGAAATAAAAACCAACAACCAGTCTGGTAACTTGTTGCTATGTTTGACAAACAAAGCAGAGACCAGACTGCTTCACACCTTCCTTGCACACAGTCTTACATCATAATTAGAAACTGCAATGAGGGTTACTCTTTTTTAATGTACTTTGTACAGCTGGGTTCTGTTTAACTAACCTTTGTTAGTCTCAAGATTTTCATATGAACAAAATGTGGCACCTGAGAATGTGTTATTTGCACATCATTTTTGCAAATTTTAAAAAGAATATTATTTACAAGGCTTACTAAACTTGAGTAAGTGAAACACTAAATGAATTTCCCGTTGTGTTTTTCTTCATTACTTCATGTTTTACACTAAGAAGTTTGTAAGCTGATGAGCATTGGTGAAATGCACCCCTCAATAGGGGGATCCAGAATTGTGGTCAGCTGGGGTCCACAAATTTCAGCGTGGGGGTTGAGTCCATGATAGTAAAGTGTTGTCATTTAACAATATTTTAGGAATTTGCCAAGGGACAGAATTTTCCTTCCGACGCAAAAAAAGGCATGATCCAAACTCATTGAATAATTATTTCAATTTAATTCATTATCATTTTTTACCACAATGTCAAATCAGGGTTGTCTGTGGCCGAGTGGTCAAAGGCAACATCTCAAGATCACTTTAATACCCCTCTCGCTGCTAAAGTCATAGGTTTGAGTCCCACTAGCTCCCAAAACTCTATGTGAGAAAGCATGACTGTTACTTGTGGAAGGACGTTGTTTCTACTCAGATTCATTCTTAGGTCTTCCTCCGTCAATAAAACTGGATATGCCATATATACCCTGAAATGTGTTGAAAATGGTGTTAAACCCCATTAAAAAAAATAATAAGACATCAAATTCATTATCTCTCACTTTTTAGGTCTGGATTTGAATGCCTGCTCAAACTAACACTTTTATTGAAAAAGACTGCCAGTCTGTTTTTAGAGATATATCCATATGGAATGATGCTGGTTCTACTGTGATTCAAACTCAACCATTAAAACTTGATCCAAATTCAGAATGCTTTCTTTTAATTATGTATTCCTTTTTTCTTTCTTGACATAGATCAAAATTTTATTTTTTTGACTGCCTTTAAATTTTGACAAAATTAATCTCAAGACAAAATAAATTGACAAAAAGTTAAAAGAAAAATGTAAAAGTTCCTAGATCTCCAAGTTTTGTGAATATCGACCCGGATCTCCACGACCCATTGTGTGTTAGAAATGACTTTAAACTCAAATCACCAGTTTTGTTTAAAGATACCAATTTAGTTGCAAATCTTGGTTCCCATCAATATGACATTGCATTAATTGGACCCGCATGTCTTAAAGGAACACACAATATTTTGATAAATTTTCACTTAACTCTGTTTCTACAAATATTGACTTTTTATTGAGGTATGCGCTGGTCACTATGCCAATATTCTGCATAGTTCATATATTTTTATGCCAAAACACAACTTAACTGTTTCTGACATCATCAATATTGATGATGTTGTTTATGTATTTTGAAAATTAGGAGGCAGTTAGAGATGATAATCCATCAAATAGCAAAATAGCAAAAAAGCAAAATTTGTAGTTAGAAGCATTATTTAAGAATTTAGATATGAAGTGTTCTTAAATTTAATGTCAATGCTCTTTGACTAAGTTAATCTGTTTTGGGAGTTTTTGAACTGATTTATAGAGAGAGTGTAAATTAATAGATATAAATATGCCAACTTAAATGGCTGATTCCCTCTTCACATTAAAAATGTTGAAAAGCAGTCAGTCATAGGAAGGAGCAAAAGTGGCCTTTTAAGACAGGTAATGTTGCTTAATACATGCTCTGAAAGTATAGACATTGAAAATAGCAAATATGGCTGCTTAAGACAAGTTGCTGCATAATAAACTTGAAGGTGACCACTTAAACACAGATTTGACCATATACTATAAACTTGAAATAATTCACACTGGCCGGCTCACATTTATTACTGAAAACATTCCCTTTAACTGGAACCCTGCTAAAACTTCATTTAATGATTGAGACACCTTAGGCAGTTACAAAATTGTAGAAGCGATTTAGGAATTAAGTTCTGTTTCAAGGCTATCTTTGCATGCTTGACTATAATTGTGATACTGGATGTGAACTGCAGTCAAATATTACATCGATTTTGGGGATATTACAATGAATTTCAGAAATGTTCAGAATATTAGGGGTATTAGGAGCTAGTGAACTGTTTAATTGGAAGATTGGAATATAAATGAAATAGAAAAAATGTGAGCTAGCTTTTTAGAGGTTTCTCAATAATAAATCCATAATTTTTTTTTTAATGATAATTCATTCACTAAAATCTGCAATATCCATGTAAATTAATACATAAATGCAAATTTCAAATTGAAAAGTATCAGAAGTTCCATTTTTTATTTTAACAAAAAAATGCAGTTGAGTTTCGTTTAAATATTGTGTTGTTTTTTTTCTGTTTAAACTGAATTGCCATTTTCTTTAAGTGAACATAACCAAGTTTTATGTTTAAAGGGGCATTCGGCAATGTTGTTTAAAGGGACACATGGCAATGTTGTTTAAAGGGGCACATGGCAATGTTGATTAAAGGAGCACATGGCACTGTCGTTTAAAGGGGCACACGGCAATGTTGGTTAAAGGGGCACATGGCAATGTTGTTTAAAGGGACACAGGTAAATGTTGTTTAAAGGGGCACATGGCAATGTTGATAAAAGGGGCACACAGCAATGTTGATTAAAGGGGCACATGGCAATGTTGTTTAAAGTGGCACACTGCAATGTTGTTTAAAGGATCACACGGCAATGTTGTTTAAAGGGACACAGGGCAATGTTGCTTAAAGGGGCACATGGCAAGGTTGTTTAAAGGAGCACATGGCAATGTTGTTTAAAGTGGCACACGGCAATGTTGTTTAAAGGAACACACGGCAATGTTGTTTAAAGAGACAGAGGGCAATGTTGTTTTAAGGGAAAGATGGTAATGTTGTTTAAAGGAACACACCGCAATGTTGTTTAAAAGGGCACACGGCAATGTTGTTTAAAGGGGCACATGGCAATGTCGTTTAAAGAAACACATGACAATGTTGTTCAAATGGACACAAGGTAATGTTGTTTAAAGGGGCACACAGCAGTGTTGTGTAAAGGGACACACAACAATGTTGTTTAAAGTGATACACGGCAATGTTGTTTAAAGAAACACACAGCAATGTTGTTTAAAGGGACACATGGATATGTTGTAAAAAAATTTAAAGGGACACACAGCAATGTTGTTTAAAGGGACATACGGAAATGTTGTTTAAAGGTACACAGGGCATTGTTGTGTAAAGGGACACAGGGCAATGTTGTTTAAAGGGACACAGGGCAATGTTGTGTAAAGGGATACACGGCAATGTTGTTTAAAGGGACACATGGCAATGTTGTTTAAAGAAACACACGGCAATGTTGTTTAAATGGACACATGGCAATGTTGTTTAAAGGAACACATGGTACTGTTGTTTAAAGGAGCACATAGTAATGTTGTTTAAAGGAACACACGGCAATAATGTTTAAAGGAACACACGGCAATCTTATTTTAAGGGACACAGGGCAATGTTGTTTAAAGGAACACATGGCAATGCTGTTTAAAGGGACAGATGGCAATGTTGTTTAAAATAACACACGGCAATGTTGTTTGAAGGGACATTCGGCAATGTTGTTTAAAGGAACACACGGTAATGTTGTTTGAAGGGGCACATGGCAATGTTGTTTAAAGGAACACATTGCAATGTTGTTTGATGGGGCACATGGCAATGTTGTTTAAAGGAACACATTGCAATGTTGTTTGATGGGGCACATGGCAATGTTGTTTAACTGAACACATTGCAATGTTGTTTGAAGGGGCACATGGCAATGTTGTTTAAAGGAACACATGGCAATGTTGTTTGAAGGGGCACATGGTAATGTTGTTTAAAGGAACACATTGCGATGTTGTTTGAAGGGGCACATGGCAATGTTGTTTAAAGGAACACATTGCAATGTTGTTTGAAGGGGCACATGGCAATGTTGTTTAAAGGAACACATTGCAATGTGCCCCTTCAAACAACATTGCAATGTGTTCCAACACTGCAAAGCTTGATCACAACAGCATACACTGGGCTGTGGTGATCAACACTGCAAAGCTTGATCACAACAGCATATGCTGGGCTGTGGTGATCAACACTGCAAAGCTTGATCACAACAGCATACGCTGGGCTGTGGTGATCAACACTGCAAAGCTTGATCACAACAGCATACGTTGGGCTGTGGTGATCAACACTGCAAAGCTTGATCAAAGCTTGATCACAACAACATGCGCTGGGCTGTGGTGATCAACACTGCAAAGCTTGATCACAACAACATGCGCTGGGCTGTGGTGATCAACACTGCAAAGCTTGATCACAACAGCATACGCTGGGCTGTGGTGATCAACACTGCAAAGCTTGATCACAACAGCATACACTGGGCTGTGATGATCAACACTGCAAAGCTTGATCACAACAACATGTGCTGGGCTGTGGTGATCAACACTGCAACGCTTGATCAAAACAACATGCACTGGGCTGTGGTGATCAACACTGCAAAGCTTGATCACAACAACATGCGCTGGGCTGTTGTGATCAACACTGCAAAGCTTGATCACAACAACATGCACTGGGCTGTGGTGATCAACACTGCAAAGCTTGATCACAACAACATATGCTGGGCTGTGGTGATCAACACTGCAAAGCTTGATCACAACAACATGCGCTGGGCTGTGGTGATCAACACTGCAAAGCTTGATCACAACAACATATGCTGTGCTGTGGTGATCAACACTGCAAAGCTTGATCACAACAACATACGCTGGGCTGTGGTGATCAACACTGCAAAGCTTGATCACAACAACATGCGCTGGGCTGTGGTGATCAACACTGCAAAGCTTGATCACAACAACATGCGCTGGGCTGTGGTGATAAACACTGCAAAGCTTGATCACAACAACATGCACTGGGCTGTGGTGATCAACACTGCAAAGCTTGATCACAACAACATACGCTGGGCTGTGGTGATCAACACTGCAAAGCTTGATCACAACAACATGCGCTGGGCTGTGGTGATCAACACTGCAAAGCTTGATCACAACAACATACGCTGTGCTGTGGTGATCAACACTGCAAAGCTTGATCACAACAACATGCGCTGGGCTGTGGTGATCAACACTGCAAAGCTTGATCACAACAACATGCGCTGGGCTTTGGTGATCAACACTGCAAAGCTTGATCACAACAACATACGCTGGGCTGTGCACCATGGTGATCAACACTGCAAAGCTTGATCACAACAACATACGCTGGGCTGTGGTGATCAACACTGCAAAGCTTGATCACAACATACGCTGGGCTGTGGTGATCAACACTGCAAAGCTTGATCACAACAACATGCGCTGGGCTGTGATGATCAACACTGCAAAGCTTGATCACAACATACGCTGGGCTGTGGTGATCAACACTGCAAAGCTTGATCACAACAACATACACTGGACTCTGCATTAGCATAAAGCCTAAGCTAAAGATGGTAAAAAATAATTCCAAGATGGCTGATATTTATCTCGCTACTCAGCGAGGTTTCCAAATGACAAGAAGCTTGTGCTAGAACATATTACCATATAAAAATATCTGTGATTGACTGGTTGTCAAGAGAACTCTGCAAAGATGGTGATTGTGTGTAATTTTCACAGAACTTGTTCAGATTTTAAAATTTATGCCCTGATAAACAAAGAAAAAACAAATAAACCCCAGCAGAATTTAACTGATTATTGTTGGAAAGACTAAATAGCTCCCAATATATCAAATATCACATAATTTATCACTGTTTATTTAGTCAATAATGATTTGTATTAAAGCTGACACAGACTTGTTGTCACTCTTCAATCGTTGAATTTGAATGACAATGGGAGAATTGGTATTGTGCTTACTTTTTTTTAAAATTTTGTCTGCTTCTGTTTCACAAACATTTTACTGAAATATTTAATGCTGAACTTTGACTGGTTACATAAATAGTTCTTTAGTCTACGTTAATGAAACCATGATACAGTAGATTTAACTTGCATGACTCAGAACCTGACGGGACTTGACAAAATAGTTCTAATTAAGGGTCGTTCTAGCCAAGTATTGTTCAACATCATACCATACTTGTATATACATTGATATAGGAATTGGCCGGGGACCAGATAAGTCTAGTTGAGGGTCGTTCTAGCCAAGCATTGTTCAACATCATACCATACATGTATATACATTGATATAGGAATAAGCCGGGGATCAGATAAGTGGTTCAAGTTATATGTTGTGTTCCAGTCATCTGTGTTCTGCATTGTGTCATTTTACACTTTAATATGAAATATAAAAAAAAAGAAGATTTCTTGGTTCCAAACACCGAAGTTAGCATCACCATTTTGCAAGATGCAACCCCAATACTCCCATCTCTCCACCCATTGGTGAAGTGGGAAGGTTTTTTTTTTTAAATCAGAAAGGGATACATAATATACTTAAATATGTGAAACTCACTCATCGTAGGCTTGGTATCCGTATATTACACTGGTTATATGGGGTATTAAAAGGGCAAGTGTTTACTGTAATTATGAAAATTGCAACCATGTATGATGTTTTAAATGGGCATATTTTTTTCAACAACGACAACCTGTATTGAAATTAATGACATTAAACTGTAATTAAAAATGACTTAAAAGGTAACGATGGGATCTAAGGAATCAAATTGATAAATGACTTTTATCTCAGTTGTAACAACGTTACAAACTGTTTGCATTTTATATATTTGTTTTCTGGTGCCTTGGAACAAAAGTAAGTTTTGATTAATTACAACCACAGAAAATGTTCACAGCAGTTCTAATTCTCTTATAAATATTTTATGGACGACATCCTGATTTTCTGGTATTTTAGAGTGATTCATGCCTGGATATGAATACCGTATAATCATTTTACCTAATGTCTCGGAAATAAAACCAACCATTGACAGAAATGTGGCTGATCTATGCATCATCTTATAGATTAAATCAACCTGTTTCAAAGTCTCTGCCTGACACCTTGGAAAATCTCCAGTTACATATAATGGCACATCCTTATGCCTTCCTCACAGTGTCAAATGACATTATTTTACATCATAATTACAAACTTCAATCTGCAATGAGGGTCTTTACCTTCCTAATGTACTTTGTTCAACTGAATAGGGGAATCCAGGATTTGTGGTCAAGTGTCGGGGCGTGATCCGAGATGGTAAAGTGTTGTCATTTAGCAATATTTCAGGAATCTGCTACGGGACAGAATTTTCTTTCCAAACAGAAAAAAGGCATAATCGATTCTTTTTCTTGTATTGTGACTGAACTCATTGAATAATTGTTCCAATTTAATTCATCAGTATTTTTTACTACTATCACATTTTAAGATGTAAAATCAGGGTTTTCTTTTGCCGAGCGGACTAAGGCACCATTTCGAGGTCTCTAAATATCTCTCACTACCAAGACATTCAGACAAAGCTCAAGTAATTGCACATCTTCTTTCTTTGTAAACTATTCTGCCGTAACTGGTCAAAAATGAAACATCGGGCTGCAACAACTATTTTTTTCTATAGAGATTCATATTGAGAACTTCCTCAACCATGCAAACTTTGTTTTGAATATATTGCTTGGAAATGGTGCTCAACAATTCTCAAATCATTCTTACAGAAATATTAAGTGATTATATAATTGGAAAACAGATAAAACTTATTTTGTTTTCCATATGTCAGTAGTTGATCACTGATCAAAAGAGCCAGGCCTGGTTAGCTCAGTCAGTAGCCCATTAGACTATCAACCCAGGGGTTATGAGTTCATATCCTTGTCTAGTCAGTATCCATGATTGATATACAACATTTCATCTTATTGTCATTCGTCTCTATTTGTTGATTCAAGTGGAAAAATTATCAGTTACTTGCGGAGGTATAAAACTAGTTAACCTTCCGGGATCCCAGGAAAAAAGCAGTTAGATTAACTGATCATCTGTTAGCCCTCAATGGCAAAATAATGATGCTAAATATTCAAACGAACAAACAAACTTATCAGTAGAGATTACGCCCTGGTAAGCATAATAGTTTGGTGTATATATGGAATGTTATCTAACACAGAGAAGCATTTCATTAATCATTAAATCTTCTGGATAATTTGTTCCATAATGATTTCACAGATGAGTTCATGTTTTGTTAACAGTTGATTTCTTACCTTTACAGTGTAAAAAAATTATCGCAAAGAAACGGAGAAAGGTAAATGAGACTTCTGTCTTAAGTGTACAACCTTGCATATTGTTTGAAATGTCACGTTCGCATCCCGCTGCAGAGACCTTTAATGTTTTGTGTTGTTTAGAGGCTTTCTGTCCTGTGTTATTTATATGGTAATGCCTGTATGGTATTTGCATTCAATGTTACTTTGTGCATAATTTATGTACAGAATGAATGTTTTGTATGTTGTCATTTACGGCTGGAAATATTTTATGTAAAAGTATAAAAAAATCTTAGTTCAGTTTAAAATAAGTATTTTGCATTGATTGTGAAACACTTAAATTCTTATATATTAGATTTATCATGCTTGGAGTGTAGAACCATTCTAAGGTTACCGGTGCATGGATAAAGTGCCATGCTCAAGGACACAACATATATGGCCCAGATTGAGGATCAATCCTATGCATGACCTTTCAGTACTGAGTGAGGTGCTGTAACACCAGATCTCTACAGAAAATCTGATTATAGTGATATTTGATTAGAAATACTTCAACAATTGAAATTGAAAGATACCAGTAGCTGTCTGCAGAAAACGACAAATCAATGTAAAAAAAATTCTTAATGGTATAAAATGGGTCTTTGAGCTTTTCTAATCATTTTGATTTGTTTCGAATTCAATTCATTCTAATTTATAATGATTTATTTTTGCTATGCATGTTAATTTATTGATAAAAATATCAGAGTTTGCATTGACTTTTTTATGTAAAAGATGTGTAAAATATAATGCTAGTTTCACCTTCTGAAAACACATCGTTATGTGAAAGTGATAGCTAACTGATGAGAGATATTAGTCACTGAAATTTAAGCTTGATATTTCATGTGTATTGTGGTAGTTTTAAATCCTGTGTTTTATGTTATCTTTAGTAATTTAAGTCATGTGCTATGTGTGATCCTTGGTAAATCAAACCATGTTTTTTATGTTATCTTTATTAATTTAAGTCATGTGCTTTGTGGGATCCTTGGTAAATCAAACCATGTATTTTATGTTATCTTTAGTAATTTAAGTCATGTACTCTGTGTGATCCTTGGTAAATCAAACCATGTGTTTTATGTAATCTTTAGTAATTTAAGTCATGTGCTATGTGGGATCCTTGGTAAATCAAACCATGTATTTTATGTTATCTTTAGTAATTTAAGTCATGTGCTATGTGTGATCCTTGGTAAATCAAACCATGTGTTTTATGTTATCTTTAGTAATTTAAGTCATGTGCTACGTGGGATCCTTGGTAATTCAAACCATGCTTTATGTTATCCAAGCTTATTATATAAACCCTGTGTATCATGTGATTATTGGTAATTTAAATCATGTGTTTTATGTGATCCTTAGTAATTTCATCCCTTTGTTTTATGGGATTGTTAGTAATTTAAACCCTGTGTTTAATGTGATCCTTTATAATTCCAGGATCCCTTTGTTTTATGGGATTGTTAGTAATTTAAACCCTGTGTTTTATGTGATCCTTGATAATTTCATCCCTTTGTTTTATGAAATTGTTTGTTATTGAAACGCTGTTTTTATGTGATCCTTGGTAAATTCATCCCTTTGTTTTATGGGATTGTTAGTAATTGAAACGCTGTGTTTTATGTGAACCATGATAATTTCATCCCTTTGTTTTATGGGATTGTTAGTAATTGAAACGCTGTGTTTTATGTGATCCTTGGTAATTTCATCCCTTTGTTTTATGGGATTGTAAGTAATTGAAATGCTGTGTTTTATGTGATCCTTGGTAATTTCATCCCTTTGTTTTATGGGATTGTTAGTAATTGAAACACTGTGTTTTATATGATCCTTGGTAATTTCATCCCTTTATTTTATGGGATTGTTAATAATTGAAATGCTGTGTTTTATGTGATCCTTTGTAATTTCATCCCTTTGTTTTATCGGATTGTTAATAATTGAAATGCTGTGTTTTATGTGATCCTTGGTAATTTCATCCCTTTGTTTTATGGGATTGTTAGTAATTGAAATGCTGTGTTTTATGTGATCCTTGGTAATTTGATCCATTTGTTTTATTGGAAATGCTTTGTTTTATGTGATACTTGGTAATTTCATCCCTTTGTTTTATGGGATTGTTAGTAATTGAAACACTGTGTTTTATATGATCCTTGGTAATTTCATCCCTTTATTTTATGGGATTGTTAATAATTGAAATGCTGTGTTTTATGTGATCCTTTGTAATTTCATCCCTTTGTTTTATGGGATTGTTAATAATTGAAATGCTGTGTTTTATGTGATCCTTGGTAATTTCATCCCTTTGTTTTATGGGATTGTTAGTAATTGAAATGCTGTGTTTTATGTGATCCTTGGTAATTTGATCCATTTGTTTTATTGGAAATGCTGTGTTTTATGTGATACTTGGTAATTTCATCCCTTTGTTTTATGGGATTGTTAGTAATTGAAACGCTGTGTTGTATGTGATCCTTGGTAATTTCATACCTTTATCTTATTGGATTGTTAGTAATTGAATCACTGTGTTTTATGTGATCCTCGGTTGGTTTGGAAAATGGCCGGTAGCAACCAATATCAATCGCTGATTGGATTATCAACTTGTTTGATTGACAGTCCGCATCAGGTCAATAACCACTCAATGAGGTCATGTGTTTGAGCTCTGCTTGGTCCAGATTTTAGATGTCAACTAGTTTGCTGGTTATTTGCAGAAGGACAGTGATTCTATTTTGATACACATATATGCATCTGAGGTCTTTTTCATTCGCCATTAAAACTGGCTGCCATATAACATGTTATATGACATAAAAAAACATTTTAGTAGCTGGTTACTGGATGACACACATAGGAATTGGGACAGATATATTGTCCTTTATAAAATTAAACTACAAAGTCTATATTTCAGTGTTATGTATATATTTTTTTGTGTTATGAAACCACAGATACCATATCAGTCTTGTGTCTCCCTTCAACAAGCTGTCAAACTGCATAATGCAGATGTCACATCAGACATTCCTGTCTTCATGCCCGTGTGGAATTGATTAATAAATCAATACGGTTTTGTCTAAACTGAAAACTAGGAGCATGCATGGCAGTATGATAATTTTGTGTTTTATTTCTTCCCGATATTATGTTTGCTTTGTAAATTGCCAAAAGCTGTGTTTAGTTGATTATTCCAATAGATTATTGTTTGTTATCTGTGTTTAGAATAGGCAGACGTACTGATATATAATGTATGTACGTTATTGTTATGGTTAATAAATAATTGCATATTTTCTACATAAAAGGTTGGCAAATTGCATAACATTGGTCTTTAAAGATGCACACAGCAATGTGGGAGTGGAGGCCAAAGATTTTCCAAATTGAATTTATACCATAATCATTGTGTTGGGTTTATGCTGCTAATTGACTGGACTTTGAGACGTTTAAAAGAAGACTGTAGCTACCTTATCCAGTACCACAAAGTGTTAATTTTTATATGCCCATTGTCTAAAAGAAAGTCACATTGTAGTTTGTCTGCACATTGTAAATGTTTTAAGAACCACTGGTTAGTTTTAAGTATGATGTGTAAACAACCTTTAAAATTCTATGCAGAGCTAGCTAGCTCCAGACCTACTACAAGTTTGTGAGGAAAAACCGTATTGACGACTTCAAATTGGATCTGTATTAGTAGTTACTATTATTAAAACTTTAGTCCACAGTACCTGGTATTAATCTCCTGGTTTTCACTGAAATATATTTACAAATATCTAATTTTAATAAACACCACCATGGTGTTAATGGTTTTACCAAGTTAAGCGCGTAATATTTTTTACAATAACGTAATAATTTATAGAAAAAAAAAAAAAAATTTGACATTTTTTCCTTCGAAACAAAGTATTGCAATTATTTGCCTCCGTAATACTGTAATAGACAATATTTCTAGAGCGCAGGGTGATTGCTTGCTGCAGATAATGCAATCTGAGGGAAATCTAACTCTAACGTACATGCTCAACTTTCAGTAAAAAAATGTCGAGTTAAATACCATGAAATGATATTTTACGCTCTCACGTTATTTGTTGTCACGAGCTTGTATCTGGTTAATAGCTCTTTGCCAGTGAGCTACAGTTAATTGATAAGCAGTTTTTATTGAGTACAGCATTTTATTCGTGTTTATTTCATGTTCCATTTTGAACGGTGATTCTAAGCTTTCGACTCCTTATATGGATTTGCTAAGTAATTGGTTTTCAACTGTGGAGAGTCAAGTATTTGTATTTAAAATCAATGTCTTTTGGATGCATTATTTGTGTATTAAGTTGTTGATGAGATTGTCAGGCAAGCTTTCATAGGAAGCCAACAGACTTGTGTTTAAAATACAATTCTCACAAGAACAATTTAGGAGTTTTAAATGTTTGGATTTTAAAACTGGGAATTTGTAAGTGTTCATTTACTTCACTGTTGCCATAGAAACATCCATATTAGTGTACTTAAAATGACCAAAGATTTTGCTTTTTAGCTTGCTGGGACAAAGTCCAAGGAGAGCTATTGCCATGACCCCGGCATCATAGGCGTCGGCATCGTTTGTAGACACCCAGGTTAAATTTTTGCGTTTAAGTTTAAGATATCTATGCAACCACTCATTGGATATGAATGAAACTTCACATGTGTGTTCGCCATCATCAACGGAACACACAGAGACAAGAACCATAACTCTGGATTGCATTTTGGCACAGTTATGGCCCTTTTTTTAAATTAATTTTTCACGTTAAAGTTTTTTACCAGGTAAGATATCTATGCAACCATTCTTTGGTTATGAATAAAACTTTGCATGTGTGTTCAACATCGTCAATGGAACACATACAGACAAGAACCATAACTCTGGATTGCATTTTGGCACAGTTATGGCCCTTTTTGGACTTAGACACCCATGGGCAAGCTTTGTTGTCTTCTGACAACTCTTGTTTACTACTTTTTTCTGTCCATCTGTGATTCTTTTTCTAAAATATAAGGGAGGTTTGTCCACTATTTAGGGTAGAATATATATTATTTATGAACATAAAAATAGGTCTTTTTCCTTAGATAATTTCAGTGATATTTGTCAGTTACCAGGATGGTTGTCTGCTGGATTGAAATTATATCCAAGTACAGAACCCTATGAGTAAACTACACATATGCCAATACTTACAAACAAAAACTCTTATGATATGGGTAGTGTCAAATTACAAAAAGCAATAAGCTAGAGAAGTATTAAAAATGTTTTGATTTTAGACTTTTGTATTTGGCATTTTTGTAGGCTGTTAAACTGTCATTTGCTTGTTTCTAAGATAAATTATTATGTTTGGACATTGGTAAATATACTTTTATGAATGTTTCTTTGCGAGTAAATCTCTCGAGATATGGTACATCTTTATCGCTTTCAAAAGTGAAAAAACAACACCAATTTTTTAGGGGTCAAACTAAATATTTTCACCGTATAATTATGTACATTTTGGTCAAAGTATACAGACTTTTATTTCATTTTAGCTCCTGAAAGGTGGCATATGATTCAATATATATTGCACTGCCTGTCTGTCTGTCTGTCTGTCTGTCTGTCTGTCTGTCTGTCTGTCTGTCTGTCTGTCTGTCTGTCTGTCTGTCTGTCTGTCTGTCTGTCTGTCTGTCTGTCTGTCTGTCTGTCTGTCTGTCTGTCTGTCTGTCTGTCTGTCTGTCTGTCTGTCTGTCTGTCTGTCTGTCTGTCTGTCTGTCTGTCTGTCTGTCTGTCTGCCTGCCTGCCTGCCTGCCTGCCTGCCTGCCTGCCTGCCTGCCTGCCTGCCTGCCTGCCTGCCTGCCTGCCTGCCTGCCTGCCTGCCTGCCTGCCTGCCTGCCTGCCTGCCTGCCTGCCTGCCTGCCTGCCTGCCTGCCTGCCTGCCTGCCTGCCTGCCTGCCTGCCTGCCTGCCTGCCTGCCTGCCTGCCTGCCTGCCTGCCTGCCTGCCTGCCTGCCTGCCTGCCTGCCTGCCTCCTGCCTGCCTGCCTGCCTGCCTGCCTGCCTGCCTGCCTGC